>BQNB010046601.1:0-43599 GCA_026074375.1 Tanacetum coccineum
TGTTGTTTGTGGTTTAACCAAAATTCTGTTAATAGTGTTCTTAAGATTTTTTAGCAAAAAAAAAGTCCAAATTCAAACTCAGTTTTAGGTTAGCTAAAGTTAGTTTTAAGTTTTGAATTTTTGTGCACAAGCTCATAGGAGTATAAGCACAATCTGGAAGAGCTTGTTTTGAGGTTTAGTGTTCATTTAGGCATCTGAATTCAGGGCTGCAAAAGGCTGTTTTAGCTTTTGTTAAATTTCAAAAATACCAAAAACTTTGTCTTAAGTCTGAACTGCCATTTTCTAGTAGCTTAATCTTTCTTATTTAGTTAGTTAAATTGCATTCTTTTTGCTTATTCTAGATTTCAGTAGCACTAGCTTAATGTATTTCACTGTTCAGACCCTAGCTTATAGCTTAAGACCATTAAAAAGTTGTTTAAAAGTGGCTTTGTAATCTGTTAAGTGTGTAAAGCTTAAAAAGCTTTAAGTGAAACTGTCAGCTTCTTTAAGCTCTTATATGGCTTATTTTTAAGTTTTAATAAAAGTCTTTTTTTTAAAGTTTGTTATTTTTACTTATTCTAGCTTTTTGCAAAAAGAAATAAAAAAATGTTTTTTCAAAAAGGGAAGCAATGGGGGTCGAACCCATGACCTCCCCCTTTGCACACACAAGTCTCAGCACACGCACACTAACCATCTCGCCCTTGGGTGTTTTCCATTAGGATATCATCTCATTAAATACTTATAGTCTTTGCTTGTTTTGCTTATTCGAACCTTTTTGCTTATTTGCTGCTTATTCATTAAGCTAGTTTTCTAGTTTGCATTTTTCATAGATTCTAATCTGTCTAAACTACTTTCCATAATTTTTCTAGAATTTTTAGAATTTGCTTTCTATTTTTAATCAATTTTCTAAATTAAAATAGTTTTTAATTCATAATAAATAAAATAAAAATCAAAAAAATATAATTATTTTTTTAAAAAATTTTCTTTTATCATTTAGGATTGTTAAAAATTAAATTTGTATTTGTAGGGTTAAATTTGTAGAATTTAGTTTTTTAAAGAACGGGATTTGAATCCCGTTATCGTTTTTAGTGTTTTAGCCTTAATTGCTTCCGTTTTAGTTTGCCTTTGTTTATTTTAGCATATTATTAGTAGAAATAGAAAACCAAATCCAATTTGTGATATTCAAGCATTGTTTAATAAACGTTACCTCGATTTTCCATTCACACCTCGTCGGGACACGACCCGGGAAGTTTTTTTAGGGTTTTTGCTTTGGTCAAAAGTGATTATCCCTTTTAAAAAAGCCTATTGGAATTCTTATTATTGATACTTTGAGATAATTCTTATATTATATATATTTATATTTATATATATACTAAAGGTGTTATTTTATGCGTGTCAATTTTTGGCGCCGTTGTCGGGGAGGTCGTGTTACGAATATCGAGTTGAAGTTTGTTGTGCCTTGAAGACCCTTCCTCGTGAAGTTATTGCTTTCCGTTTGTGAATAATTTCTTTTATTATCAAGTAATCATAAATACCAATTTTTTTTTGAAAAACCAACAAAACAATTCGTGTTGTTAATTGTTATAATCGGCTCACCTTTGAATTACAAACTATAAGGGAGGGTATAAGGAGGGCTTGATCCAAGGAACATCGCCCAAAAAGGAAGAACGCTTTTAAATAGCTTCGGCGTGCTAATTCCTTCCGCTCTCTTGTGCGTAATTTAAAGAGCTACCGTGGACTTTTAACTTCCGGTTACCAACAATATTATTTTCTTATTTTAAAAAATATAAAAATTTCAAAAATATTCTTCGTTGCCCTCTATTTCATTTAATTCTCATTTTCTTCAAACCCTCTTAAACCATTTAATTCTCATGGAGTCTTATTTCCAATATGAGTGTGTGGGGTGTGGACAACCGACGGATAACTCTTATTGTTATTCATGCACGTGCCAACGGTGCGGTTGTCATTTTATTGATGGAATTTGTCCAAATTGTACTTATGGAGATGGAAATCCAATCGATTTTTCAACTCCGTACTCTTTTAACGAATCTCCAAGTTTCTCTTACCACCCCACACACTCTCAACCAATCTTGTGTGAATTCTGCGGGAACGATGCTCGTTATGGTCACTATTGTACACCGCAAGTTCCGATTATCTCTAATCCGGAACCATGCTACAATCAAAACTATGATGAGTTCCCACAAACTTTACCAAGTTTTCAACAACAAATTCTTTGTTGTGAAAATTACGGGGGTCCTCATGCGACTTTTGAATGTCAACCGATGAATCAAAATTTTCACGATTCCGATTCTTTCGGTTTTGAACAATTTCAACCCCCGCAATATACCGTCATTCATCAACCTCCTCAAGAAACAAGTGTGGAAATTTTGCAAGCTAAAGAAGACTTAATGATTTCTATAGAAACCTTTCTAAAGAAATTTAATCGTATATATTTTAGAGAAACGCCAAAGGTTTTATTGCTAGCTTGGGAGAAATTTTTTGAAATTAAGCATAGAGAAAAGCAACATCCTCTTTAAGATATACAAGAATTGATTTGTAAACTTCTTGAAGATGTGCAAAATATAAGTGAGGAGCTGGCAGAGTATATTAATAGTCCGAGTTGGAATCGTCCTGCCTTGTACTTCGATGATGACGATGACGAGGAAAGTTCTATTCCCGTGAGAGATATTATTTCTAAACTTCCTCTGTGTGTTGCAATCACACCCGAATTACCAATTATGGACTCTCTCATTATGGGGGACGAGCATATTCGCACTAATCCGAAAACGAAATTGGACGAATTAATAAAGTCTAGTGATGAGAACCTTGTCCCAATCCCAAGTGAGTCCGAGGATTTTTCCGATATCGAAAGTGAGTGTGATGTGCCCGATTGTGATGATTCTCAAACGACAAAATTTTCAACGTTTTCCAATCCTCTCTTTGACGATTCTACCTCTAGTGATGACGAGTCAAGTCATGAGAAGGTTATTCACGAAATAAGTTTTAAACTTATTCGAACCCTATTTTTGATCTTGACGAGGAAATCATTTCTAGTGAGTTTAATCTGATTCATAATGAAGACCTCGATTATACTCCGAAAAATGCTCGTTTTGATACCGAGTCTTATCTTCTTGAATCATTACTCAATCGTGATACTTTGATGGCTTCCTCTCCCAAGATTGATTCTCTCCTCGATGAGTTCGCCGGTGAACTCATAACAATTCCTCCAAGAATTGTTAATAGAGAGCACGAGGAATATATTCGTCTTATGGAGAGGTTGCTATACGATAATTCATCTCCCCATCCGCCAGAAGATTTTCATGCTAATCCAAATACGATCATCGAGTCTCTTCCCACATTTCCTATCCTCGTTGAGGATAGTGACTCTCTTAAAGAAGAGATCGATATATTTCCCGGTCTGGATGACTCAATTCCACCGGGTATTGAGAGTGATGATTACGACTCGGAAGGTGACGATAATTCTACTTCCCTTTCCGAGTTCGAATCATTTCATGTTGATTATCCCGATTCGGGAGATTCAACCATTGATGTGGTGGAAGACATCCTCGTTAATGTGCCTAATATCTTGCCCACCCATTTCACCCTTCATATGGATTTCGACTTCATTCCTTCTCATAATGATCTCGGATATGATCTTAATGTTTCTTATCAAGATAGAAACAAGATTTACGATTCGGGGATATGCATTGAAGTCAAATCTACGAGATTTCTTGCTACTCATTCCCCCGTGATTGATACTTTATTTCCATTTTCATTCAAAAATAAAAACAAAGTTTTCAGTCACGGTGTTCTTGCTTCAAAGGAGAAATCTCATCCTTCTTCGTCACATCGGGGCTTTAAAGCTTCCGAGCTTTTTCATCATAAAAGCCCGATGTTGATTCATGGAGAGAACAATCCTAATTTGGGTGTTCGTCATCTCCATTTTTATCCCCCTTGACAAAGCTCAAGTAAGGGGGATCGAGTCAGGCTCAAGACTCGGTTAACAAAAATAAGCGCTTCGTGGGTGGCAACCCATGCTTATCCTAATATAATACTAATAGCAGTAATGAATAAGTGTGTTGTGAGGAGGCTCGCCTCTTCCTTTCTCGTGTTTCGTGTTTTGTATGTCCAGGATTGCCCCTGATTATGAAGCCTCTCGTGCTCGTGGTTTTGTCTTTCGTTCACTCGAGCTTCAATCCTTTGCCTAATTATGGGAATCCAATATCCTAATCTTATCGACTAATGTTAATCTTTGTGCACACTTAATAAACGGCCTTAGATATACGTAGAAACCCTTCTTAAAACATTGAGGACAATGTTCGGTTCTAGTATGGGGGGATCTATCGATTTGATTGTGCCTGCAGTCGTTGTTTTCACGTAATCTCGTTTTTACCACCAAAATACCAAAAAAATGAAAAAAAATTAAAAATTTTCAAAAAAAAAAATAAGTGTTTTGTCACAATTTTGACATTCCTGCTGGGTAGAATAAGAATAAATATTGACTCGATCGAGCGTGTTGAGCTCTAGCTTTTTCCTTAACTTTTAGACTAAGCATTCGTGGATCTTTTTATTAAAGATTTTAAATTTGCGAAGAACGAAAAATGATAGAGTTAATTATGAGTTAGATGCTAAACAAGGATTATTTGGAAATCTTACAAGCTCATGTGTGTAATTTGTGGCTTTTTCTCCTATAAACTCCTATCCGGACTAACAATACGTTCTATTTTTGAAAATTAAACTTAAATCAACAATTTTTGATATTGAAGCTTTATTAATGTAGTCGACAACATTAATTTATTTAGTCATAGTTCAAATTTATACTTGAATTTTCTAAAAAGAAGTTTTCTCTATATCGTGGTAGTTTTAAAAAAAAATGATGAGTAATAATTATAAACTGTGGGCTGATAAAAGTTTGCTGCATCTTGCCGGCTCACAACCGATGTTGCAGCCTTCTAAAGAAAGCCCATAGTGAGAATAATAATCCGAGACTGATAAAAGTTTGCTGCATCTTGCCGGCTCACAACCGATGTTGCAGCCTTCTAAAAGGTCGAGGATTTCCTTTGTTAAAAATATAATTATGATAAGTGTGATATATGTGATTTAATAAATATAGGGAAAATCTTTTTTTCTTAAATTCAAATATGCTTTTGAACTAAGACTAATTCGTTTTAAGATTGTGGTTTTTCTAAAATGAATTGTTTTATTAACGGGAAGCCTAAGAATTTTTGAAACCGAAGGTCCGTGAGTTCCGATACTATTCACTATTGAATGTTTAAAAGCCTAGTCACCAACCGCCGGTCCCGGCTTGGATTGTGCCAAGAAGAAAGTCGCTAATGGAATGATCTTCGCCTTCAAATCCTAATTCTTGGGTGATCGTAAAGCAATAGAAAATATTGCAATTTTCTTAAAAATGTTAATCTATGGCTGAAATTTGAAATAAGCACACTAACATAATATGAAATAATTGTCGGGAGTGAAAAGTTTACATGGTATAAGTATGAGTAGTGTTAGCATCTTAACTTATATTTAATGGTGATTTTGTTTTTAAACTTGGTTTTGGACAAAGAAAAATCAAAGAAAGGTGCAAGGGTGAAAAATCAGGGACGATGAATTTATACTTTTTTTGGCATTTTTAGGGATTGAAAAGCATCTTGTTCTTGACCCTAAAGTTATAAAAAATACGAAAGTCAAACATGTTAGTTATGTTGCTTGAAATGAAAAAAAAAAAAAATAAGAAAAGGGAAAAATACAAAAATAATGTGTGAATAAGTGTAAATATTTTAAAAATATCAAACCAGGCTTTTCAAAGCTATTGATTCTTTATTTCCCCTCGATGAACACTTAGCACTTTTCAAGGTGATAATCAAGGGGGATTGAGATTCTGGTTTCTTAAAGGTGTTTACTTATGGATTCGTGAGGACACGACATATCTTAGTATGGGGGATTATTGTATGTGCTTAAATACAACATACCTTTTGCATATAAAAACTTCCTAAAATAACCAAAATATACCAAAATACATGTATTAGTATGTTTTTGAGATTTAAGATTGTGCAGGTAACAGTATATTCACTAAAGGAAAAAAAAATCAAGCTAATACATAAGACAAAAAAACCCCGAGCAAAACGAGAATGAAAAGAGCGTGAAAAAGTCAAGTCAAAGTCAAAGTCAACAATTAAGACTCTTAGTCTTCTAAAGTGTTTACTTATAGCATTACGTGAGGACACGGCAATAGTTTAGTATGCGGGATTTTGGTATATGTTTAATTACACATACCTTTTGCCTATAAAAACGTGCCTAAAATGACCAAAATATACCAAAAATACATTGTATTTGTGTGTTCTGTGATTTATGATTGTGCAGGTAACGGATATTCACTAAAGGACAAAAATCAAGCCAAAATGGACAAAACCGAGCACGGGAATAAAAAGAGCGTGAAAAAGTCAAAGTCAAGTCAACCAGTCAAAAAGTCAACATTCATAGTCAACATGTCAAAACCGAAGACGTAGCCGAAGAAATCTTAATGGACCAACCCGCACCGAATTTAATGGGCTAGGTCAGCCTATTAAGCCTTTATCTATAAAACTTTTAAGTTTAATAAACCCTTAAACCTTATTAAAACCTAACCGGACCCAACCCAACACCCTTTGGCCCATGAATAATAAACCGGATCCAATCCCTTTGGGCCCAAACCAACCATCCAACCCAACCCACACTTAACTATAATCCTGTTAACCTAACTAACACCTTTGGTCCCTACCATCCCTTTTACACTAACATTATTAGTCCTCAAGGACTAACCATGTGAACACCCTATATAACTTCAAGGGCCATACTTGCCAACTTTCAAACCAAAAACCTTAAACCCGCCAGTTACTGTTTATCTTCCCCAAAAATTACCTTCCCCTGCACCACGACAAACAGCAATTAAACCCATCACTTTCCCTATCAAACCCCACACCAGCTAGAAAACAAACCACGTTGGCAATCCTACACGAATTGATTGGATATGACAAAATCAAGGGTTGAGATTGAAGACCTTGGGCTCCAAGATGATTTCAAGGGCTAGATTGAAGACTTTGGAAGCTCTCACAACAAAAACACAACAAGCACAGCTCAAGACTTATGTTTTCTATAAATAGGACTAGGACTCTCTTTGTAAAGGCATCTAGTTTAGGAGTAGTTTTAAGAGTAGAGTAGTCTTATTTTACCAGCTTATTTACTGTCATTTTTAAGTTTATGTTTTATTTAATTTAATTTTCAAGCACTGTAATCTTTTTAAGTTAATGAAATTTCAAGTTTTCATGTTTTAAGCAATTTCAAGTTTTATGCCATTCAAGCTTATTGTTATTCACAAGTGTCTTTGTTAAGCTCTTTTAAGCTTTTACAAACCTGTTTTTAACTCATTTAAAGGTTTTCCAAAAGTTTTTAAAAGCTACTGTTTCATTTATCAAAATATGTGTTCAAGAATAAATGGAGCATGGTGAATAAAGGATGGCCATGGTTTAGTGCTTCTTGGGAAGCTTTAGGGTCATTTGGAAAGTGTTTGTGGTGTTAAGCCTTCACCAAAAACATTGGACCACTTGTAAGTTCTTCTACTCCAAAGTCTAGCTTACTTACTGTTGGATAACTGTTCTGCTTATATTATGCTTATACTAAGCTTATTCGTGCTAAATCTAGTTGTTGAATGTTTATTCAATCTTTTATATGCTTATTTGATTACTTTTCATGCTTTGTTTAGTGCTTAATGTCCATTTGTCATAGATTACTTAAAACTGTCCATTATATGCTTTGAAACTGCTTATGCAGTTTTGTTTATTTGATGTGCTTATCTTTAGTTTAAAATTTCTTAATCATGCTTAGTTAGTATATTGATTATCTGGTCTTAGTCTTTTGTGCTTTAGATTTCAAGTTTTAAAGTCTAAATTTGGTTCTAAAAAGTTAAAGGGGTGTTTGGCTAGGTAGTACTAACCTTATGGTTAGTACTGTTTTGACCACTCTTGTTTCTTAAAACTACTTTTAATTCATCTTAAATCAGTTTCAGATTAGATTTAAGCAAGTTAAAATCAAGTTTTAGTTAGTTTGCAAGTTTTCATAAGAAAATGTTCAAGTCTGTGGAGATTTTTAAGTTTTAGAAAGCATAAGTTTGATTTTTAGTTTTAAGGTGTTAAAAGTATGTTTTTCAAGTTCAAAATACATTCCATTTTAAGTCTATTATCTGGTCAAAATGTTTTTAGCACTATTTCATTAGTTTCCTAAACAATGGGTCAAAACTGTTTCTTAGTTCAAGTTATGGGTCAGTTTTTATCAAAGTTCAATTTCATTTTTAGATTAGTTAAAGTTTGTTTTAGACTTTGAATTTTTGAGCATAAGGAGTTTGGTAGGTAATATAAATCTATTTTGAGTTTTTGTAGTATAATAAGCTCATTTGGTGAGCTTATTAGAGGGCTGCAAAAGCCCTTTGGCTTGTGTCTTTGTTAAAAGCTCAAGACTGCTTATCTTTCTTTTAAGCATTTCTGCTTATCTTATTTAGCTTATTTCTGTGTCAACTTGCTTATTTAGGATAGCTTTAGGTTAGTTTTAGCTTATTTGTTCTTTAGGAAGCTTATTGAGCTTATTGGAATAAGCCAATCTCAAACAGTTAGCGTCTTTAGTGTTTTAAGCAAAATCTTAAGTTCTGTCATCTTTTTGCTTATTTTTTGGCTTATTTAGGGCTTTTCAAAAATAACTCCAGTTATAAAAAATGCTTATTTTTATCTTTAAAAAAGTTGTGTTTAAAAAGTTTTGCAAAAAAAAGACTTGGGAAATTGAGAAGTCATGGGTGAGCAGGGCTCGAACCCGTGACCTCCACAACCTTTCCAAAGCCTCAACACACACACACTCAACCAGTAGCACCCTTGGGTCTTTTCCATTTCAAGTTGCACACATTATTCATTTAACCCTTTTTTTAGCCCTTTAGCTGAAAGCCCTGTTCGCATATTTCCAGCTTATTTAGATAAGCTGTTTGACCCAACTTATTTTTCCTAGTTTTAGCATTGTCCAAAGTATTTTCCTGCAATTTTTTAGAATTTTCCAAATTCGTTTAGTATTTTTTATTAATTTTTTTAGATTAAATCAGTTTTTAGTTCATAATAAAATATATAAAGTCAAAAAAATATAATTCTTTTTTTTTTAATTTTCTTTTATCATTTAGGATTTATAAAAATTAAATTTGCATTTGTAGGGTTAAATTTGTAGAATTTAGTTTTTTAAAGAACGGGATTTGAATCCCGTTATCGTTTTTAGTGTTTTAGCCTTAATTGCTTCCGTTTTAGTTTGCCTTTGTTTATTTTAGCATATTATTAGTAGAAATAGAAAACCAAATCCAATTTGTGATATTCAAGCATTATTCCACAAACGTTACCTCGATTTTCCATTCACACCTCGTCGGGACACGACCCGGGAAGGTTTTTAGGGATTTTACTTTGGGTAAAAGTAAATTCCCTTTTAAAAGCCTTACGGAATTCTTATTATTGATACTTTGTTAATTCTTATATTATATATATTTATATTTATATTTATATTTATATATATAGTAAAGGTGTTATTTTAAGAATCAAATTTTTGGCGCCGTTGCCGGGGAGGTTGTGAAACGATTATCGTGTTTCGTTTGAAGATTAGTGTTTGAATACCCTTCCCCATTAAGTTATCGTTTTCATTTGTGAATATTTTCAAGTAATCAAAAATACCAAAAAAATTGAAAAAAAACAACAAAATCAACCGTTGTGTCACTTGTGATTTCGGCTCACCTTTAGATTACAAACTATAAGAGAGGTATAAGGAGGGTCGATCCTACGAACTTCGACCCGAAAGGAGAAGGTTTTTGATAGCTTCGCGCTTACCCGCTCCTCCGCTTCTTTGTGCGTTTTCTAGAGAGCTACCGAGCACTATTGACTTTCGGTTACCAAAAATATTTTTTCTTTAGTATTTTAAAAAAAAAATCTTCGTTGCCCTCTATATCATTTAATTCTCATTTCTTAAAACCCTCTTAAACCATTTAATTCTCATGGAGTCTTATTTCCAATATGAGTGTGTGGGGTGTGGACAACCGACGGATAACTCTTATTGTTATTCATGTACGTGCCAACGGTGCGGTTGTCATTTTATTGATGGAATTTGTCTAAATTGTACTTATGAAGATGGAAATCCAATCGATTTTTCAACTCCGTACTCGTTTAACGAATCTCCAAGTTTCTCTTACCACCCCACATACTCTTAACCAATCTTGTGTGAATTTTGCGGGAACGATGCTCGTTATGGTCACTATTGTACACCGCAAGTTCCGATTATCTCTAATCCGGAACCATGCTACAATAAAAACTATGATGAGTTCCCACAAACTTTACCAAGTTTTCAACAACAAATTCTTTATTGTGAAAATTGTGGGGGTCCTCATGCGACTTTTGAATGTCAACCAATGAATCAAAATTTTCACGATTCCAATTCTTCCGGTTTTGACCAATTTCAACCCCCACAATTTCCCGTCATTAATCAACCTCCTCAAGAAGTGAGAATGGAAGCTTTGCAAGCCCGAGAAAACCTAATGAAATCGATACAAAACTGTTTAATCGTATTTCTTTTAGGGAAACACCGAAGGTTTTAATACAAGCTTGGGACAAATTTTTTGAAGTTAAGCATGCTCAACCCGAGGATGTACAAGAATTGCTTAACAAACTTCTTCAAGATTTGCAAAGTATAAACGAGGAGTTGGCTGATTTTATTAATACTCCAAACTGGAATCGTCCTGCCTTCTGCAACAATGATGATGATGATGACGAGGAGTATACTATTGCAATCACACCCGTCTTACCAACCGAGAAGCCCGATAACTCTCTAAGTATGGGGGACGAGCATCTTAGCACTATTCCAAAAACGGAATCGGACGAATTAATAAAGTCTAGTGATGAGAACCTTGTCCCAATCCCAAGTGAGTCCGAGGATTTTTTTCGATATCGAAAGTGAGTGTGATGTGCCCGATTGTGATGATTCTCAAACGACAAATTTTTCAACGTTTTCCAATCCTCTCTTCGACGATTCTACCTCTAGTGATGACGAGTCAAGTCATGAGGAGGTTATTCACGAAATAAGTTTTAAAACTTATTCGAACCCTCTTTTTGATCTTGACGAGGAAATCATTTCTAGTGAGTTTAATCCGATTCATAATGAAGACCTCGATTCTACTCTGAAAAATGATCGTTTTGATACCGAGTCTTATCTTCTTGAATCATTACTCAATCGTGATACTTTGATGGCTTCCTCTCCTAAGATTGATTCTCTCTTCGATGAGTTCGCCGGTGAACTCATAACAATTCCTCCAAGAATTGTTAATAGAGAGCACGAGGAATATATTAGTCTTTTGGAGAGGTTGCTATACGATAATTCATCTCCCCGGCCACCGGAAGCTTTTCAAGCTAATTCTAATACGATCATCGAGTCTCTTCCCACATTTCCTATCCCCGTTGAGGATAGTGACTCTCTTAGGGAAGAGATCGATATATTTCCCGGTCCGGATGACTCAATACCACCGGGTATTAAAAGTGATGATTACGACTCAGAAGGTGACGATAATTCTACTTCCCTTCCCGAGTTCGAATCATTTCATGTTGATTATCTTGATTCGGGAGATTCAACCATTGATGTGGTGGAAGACATCCCCGTTGATGTGCCTAACATTTTGCCCACCTATCCCACCCTTCATATGGATTTCGACTTCATTCTTTCTCATAATGATCTCGGATTTGATCTTGATGTTTCTTCCCCTTCTGCAGATAGAAACAAGATTTACGATCCAGGGATATGCATTGAAGTCAAATCCATGAGATTTCTTGCTACTCATTCCTCCGTGATTGATACTTTACTTCCATTTTCATCCAAAAATAAAGACAAAGTTTTCAATCACGGTGTTCTTGCTTTAAAGGAGAAATCTCTTCCTTCTTCATCACATCGGGGCTTTAAAGCTTCCAAGCTTTTTCATCATAAAAGTCCAATGTTGATTCATGGAGAGAACATTCCTATCTTGGATGTTCCATTTCTCCATTTCTATCCCCCTTGACCAACTCTAGTATGGGGGATTGATTCAGGCTCAAGACTCGGTTAACAAAAATAAGCGCTTCGTGGGGTGGTAATCCATGCTTATCCTAATATAATTATAATAGTAGTAATGAATAAGTGTTTGGTGAGAGGCTCGCCTCTTCTATGTTCCTTATTTTGTGTTTTGTGTTGTATGTCCTGGATTGCCCTAAATTTTGAAGCCTATCGTGCTCGTGGTTTTGTCCTTCGATCACTCGAGCTTCACATCCTCAGCTTCATTATGGGAATCCAATATCCAAATCTTATCGACTAACGTTTATCTTTAAGCATACTTAATAAATGACTTAGGATTTACGTAGAGACCCTTCTTAAAACATTAAGGACAATGTTCAACTCTAGTATGGGGGGGGGGGATCTATCGATTTGATTGTGCCTGCAGCCGTTGTTTTCACGTAATCTCATTTTTACCACCAAAATACCAAAAAAATGAAAAAATTTAAAAATTTTCAAAAATAAAATAAATGTTTTGTCACAATTTTGACTTTCCTGCTGGGTACAATAAGAATAAATTTTGACTCGATCAAGCGTGTTGAGCTCTAGCTTGTTCTTTAACCTTTAGACCAAGCATTCGCAGATCATTGCGACGAACAGAAAATGATAGAGTTAAGTATGAGTTAGATGCTAAACAAGGATTAATTGAAAATCTTAAGAGCTCATAAGTGTAGTTTGTGGCTTTTCTCTCCCATAAGCTTCTAACCGGACTAATAATACGTGCTATTTTTGAAAATTAAACTTAAATCAACAATTTTTGAAGTATAGTCGATATCAATAATTTTAGTTCAAATTTATACTTAAATTTTCTAAAAAGAAATTTTCTCTATATCGTGGTATTATATGTAAAAAAAAATAATGAAAAATGAGGTAATAATAATAATAAACTGTGGGCTAATAAAAGTTTACTGCATCTTGCCGGCTCACAACCGATGTTGCAGCCTTCTAAAAGGTCGAGGATTTCATTAGTTTAATGGATGTGTAATTATATTAAGTGTAGTAAACGTAAATTAATAAATATAGGGAAAATCTCTTTTTCTTAAATTTAAATATGCTTTTGAACTAAGACTATTTCGTTTTAAGTTGTGATTTTATGTATATACGGGAAACCTAAGAGTTTTTGAAACCGAAGGTCCGTGAGTCCCGATACTAGTCTCTGTGGGGTGTCAAAAGCCTGGTCACTTAGCCGCAAGGTTGGGATGTGCCGAGACGAAAGTCGCTACATGGGATGATCTCGCCTTCAAACTCATTATTCTCGGGTGGAACGTGAAGCATAGAAATTTTGTAAAAAGTTGATCCATGGTTGAAATTCGAAATGGCACATTCACCTAAGATATAATAATTGTCGGGAGTGAAAAGTTTCACAAGTTACAAATATGAGTAGTGTTAGCATCTTTACTTATATTTAACGGTGATTTCGTTTTTAAGCTTGGTTTGGGACAAGTGAAAAGTCGGGGATGATAAATTTATCTTTTTGGGCATTTTAGGATTAAAATGCGTCTTGTTCTATGACCCTAATGGTTAATAATGAAAGTCAAACATGTTAGAAAAGTACAAAAAATGAGAAAAAGGAAAAATACAAAAATATGTGTGGGAATAAGTGTAAAATGGTCAAAACGGGGCTTTTCAAAGCTATAGATTCTTTAATTCCCCTTGATGAACACTTAGCTACTTTTCGAGGTAATTAGTCGAGGGGGATTGAGATTCTTGGTTTTCTTAAGTGTTTACTTATAGCATTGCGTGAGGACACGACAATAGTTTAGTATGGGGGATTTTGGTATGTGTTTAATTACACATACCTTTTGCCTATAAAAACGTGCCTAAAATGACCAAAATATACCAAAAATACATTGTATTTGTGTGTTTTATGATTTATGATTATGCAGGTAACGGATATTCACTAAAGGACAAAAATCAAGCTAAAATGGACAAAACCGAGCACAAGGAATGAAAAGAGCGTGAAAAAGTCAAAGTCAAGTCAACCAGTAAAAAAGTCAAAGGCAAAATGTCAATAGTCAAAGTCAACAAGTCAAAGCCGAAGACGAAGCCGAAGAAATCTTAATGGACCAACCCGCACCCAAATTAATGGGCCGGGTCAGCCCATTAATCCTTTATCTATAAAACCTTTAAGTTTAATAAACCTAACCGGACCCAACCCAACACCCTTTGGCCCATGAATGATAAACCGGATCCAATCCCTTTGGGCCCAAACCAACCATCCAACCCAACCCACACATAACTACAATCCTGTTAACCTAACTAACACCTTTGGTCCCTACCATCCTTTTCACACTAAAATTATTAGTCCTCAAGGACTAACCATGTGAACACCATATATAACTTCAAGGGCCATACTTGCCAACTTTTAAACCAAAAACCTTAAACCCGCCAGTTACTGTTTATCTTCCCCAAAAATTGCCTTCCCCTGCACCACGACAAACAGCAATTAAACCCATCTCTTTCCCTATCAAACCCCACACCAGCTAGAAAACAAACCACATTGGCAATCCTACACAAATTGATTGGATATGACAAAATCAAGGGTTGAGATTGAAGACCTTGGGCTCTAAGATGCTTTCAAGGGCTAGATTGAAGACTTTGGAAGCTCTCACAACAAAAACACAACAAGCACATCTCAAGACTTACGTTTTCTATAAATAGGACCAGGACTCTCTTTGTAAAAGCATCTAGTTTAGGAGTAGTTTTAAGAGTAGAGTAGTCTTATTTTACCAGCTTTTTTTCTGTCATTTTTAAGTTTATGTTTTATTTAATTTAATTTTCAAGCACTGTAATCCTTTTAAGTTAATGAAATTTCAAGTTTTCTTGTTTTAATCAATTTCAAGTTTTATGCCATTCAAGCTTATTGTTATTCCACAATTGTCTTGTTTAACTTCATTTAAGCTTTTGGCCACTGTTTTAACATCATTTAAAAGGTTTTCTAAACGTTTTTAAAAGCTATTGTTTCATTTATCAAAATATATGTTCAAGAATTAATGGAGCATGGTGAATAAAAGATGGCCTTGTTATAAGCTGCTTCTTGGAAGCATTTATTGATTTGGAAAGTGTTTGTGGTGTTAAGCCTTCACCAAAAACATTGGACCACTTGTACGTTGTTCTACTCTAAAGCCTAGCTTATTTACTGTTGGATAACTGTTCTGCTTATATTCTGCTTATACTGAGCTTATTTATACTTATTCTAGTTGTTGAATGTTTATTCAGTCTTTTATATGCTTATTTAATTACTTTTCATGCTTTGTTTAGTGCTTAATGTCCATTTGTCATAGATTACTTAAAACTGTCCATTATATGCTTTGAAACTGCTTATGCAGTTTTGCTTATTTGATGTGCTTATCTTTAGTTTAAAATTGCTTAATCATGCTTAGTTAGTATATTGATTATCTGGTCTTAGTCTTTTGTGCTTTAGATTTTAGTTTTTAAAGTCTAAATTTGGTTCTAAAAAGTTAAAAGGGTGTTTGGCTAGGCAGTACTAACCTTATGGTTAGTACTGTTTTGACCACTCTTGTTTCTTAAAACTAGTTTTAATTCATCTTAAATCAGTTTCAGATTAGATTTAAGCAAGTTAAAATCAAGTTTTAGTTAGTTTGCAAGTTTTCATAAGAAAATGTTCAATTCTGTGGAGATTTTTAAGTTTTAGAATGCATAAGTTTGATTTTTAATAAAGGTGTTTAACAAGTATGTTTCTCAGTTCAAAATACATTCAATTTTAAGTCCATTATCTGGTCAAAACATTTTTAGGCACCAATTTCAATTTAGTTTTCTAAACAATGGGTCAAAACTGTTTCTTTAGTTTCAAGTATGGGACCAGTTTTTATCAAAGTTCAATTTCATTTTTAGATTAGTTAAAGTTTGTTTTAGACTTTGAATTTTTGGGCATAAGTAGTTTGGTAGGTAATATACATCTATTTTAAGTTTTTGTAGTATAATAAGCTCATTTGGTGAGCCTATTAGAGGGCTGCAAAAGCCCTTTGGCTTGTGTCTTTGTTAAAAGCTCAAAACTGCTTATCTTTCTTTTAAGCATTTCTGCTTATCTTATTTAGCTTATTTCTGTGTTAACTTGCTTATTTAGGATAGCTTTAGGTTAGTTTTAGCTTATTTGTCCTTTAGGAAGCTTATTGAGCTTATTGGAATAAGCCAATCTCAAACAGTTAGTGTCTTTAGTGTTTTAAGCAAAATCTTAAGTTCTTTCATCTTTTTGCTCATTTTCTGGCTTATTTAGTGCTTTTCAAAAATAGTTACAGTTATAAAAAATGCTTATTTTTATCTTATTAAAAAAGTTGTTTAAAAAGTTTTGCAAAAAAAAGACTTGGGAAATTGGGAAGTCATGGGTGAGCAGGGCTCGAACCCGTGACCTCCACAACCTTTCCAAAGCCTCAACACACACACACACACACACACTCAACTAGTAGCTCCCTTGGGTCTTTTCCATTTCAAGTTGCACACATTATTCATTTAACCCTTTTTTAGCCCTTTAGCTTATTATATATATTTATATTTATATATTTATTATATTATCTATTTATATATATTTAAAGGTGTAGTTTCGAACAAGTCAGGGCTCACTGAAGGGGAAAGAGGTTTTGAACAAACCAAGGAATGTTATCTCACCGAGGTCATTCCATTTTTCAAAACACTTAAAGAACATTTTTAGGGCATTCAAAAGGCTCTAACTAAAGAAATTAAAGAAATGGAAGACATTTTTGAAGAGTTGGAAGCAGAGGTTGACCAAAACGTTATAGATAGGAAACATGATGAGATTGAAGGGAAAAACCCTCTTATTGCTAATGATAATTTAATTGCTGACTGCTTGTCCAAAGAAGTGTTTTATGTTGGAATAAATTCCGAGCTTATTGTATCTAGATTTACTGAAATACATGATGCCCACACTATTGTTAAAGCACGTTGTCTGGAACTTGAAGTTGAGCTTTCTAGTTTACATGATAAGATTCAAAAGGATAATCATAATGAGTTAGTAAAACGGTTTTCTAATCTTGAGGTAAATCATTTAAACCTGTAGTTAAAGTATCAAAACCTTAAAGAAAGTTTTGGGAACAACCTACCTTCACCCGCTAGAGATACTCTTGATTTTGATTCAGTCTTTGTAATCAGAAAAATGAAAGCTTCCCTTCAAGGAAAGGACAACGTCATCAAAAAATTGAAAACGTAAATCTCTCACTTGCAAGAGACCCGTAGTGAAGCTGACCGTACCCTTAACTTCAGGGCCTTAGATTTTCAAGTCACTTAATTAACTGAAAAAGTCACTGTTCTTCAAGAACAAAATAAGCTTTTTAGGGCAGAAAATGAAAAAATTAAGCAGCACTACAAATAATTGTATGAATCTATTAAGATCACGCGTGCTAAGCATATAGAACAGACAACGGCCTTGACAACTGAAAATGAGAATCTAAAAGCCCAAATACAGAATAAAGTGAAAAGTGTCACTAAGGATCATGTAAAACCAACAGTTCTTGCACCAGGTAAGTATGCTATAGATATTGAACCAATTCCCCCTCGCAATAGGAATAATAGGGCAGTTCATCTAGATTATCTCAGGCATCTTAAGGAAAGTGTAGAAACCCTCTGCAAAATTGTAGAGGAAGCTAAGGTTGAAAGACCCTTAGATAGATCAATTGTCTCTGCTTGCCGTTACACTAAACACTCTCAGGAACTCTTAGAATATGCGATTGACACTTGTCCGAAAGACTATAACCAACGAGATAAAAAGCATGCTCCTACCCCTTTAATTAGGAAAAAGCAAGTTACTTTTAAAGAACAATGTGAAACGTCAAATAGTAACACACACAAACATGTTGAGCAACTGAACACCCAGAAGACTAATGCCCCTGTGCCTCCTTCTACAGGAGTAAACTGTTGCACCGATGCTAGCGGATCATAGCATAGGAGCAATACCCAAAAAAATAGGATCTCGCCAGCTAAAGGTGTCAACAAGATGAAAGTAGAAGAACACCATAGGACAAATAAGTCTCACTTAATAAACACGAATCGTGTTGATTCTAGTAGTAGCTCTAAGTGTACTGCAATTAATTTGAATTCTGATTCTGTTTGCCAAACATGTAACAAATGTTTAATTTATGCAAATCATGATATGTGTGTGGTTGATTATTTGCAATCTGTTAAGGCATCCCCCTTTATTCATAATATTCATAATGTTGTGCGTACAGTTAAGCAAGTTTGGAAACCTAAGAAAGTTAGGCAAGTATGGAAACCCACAGGCAAAGTGCTTACCAGTGTTGGTCATCAATGGAGACCCACGGGCAAAATATCCACCTTAGGAGAACAGTGCCCTTTAACTAGGCTCACTAAACCTAAAGTAGTATCTGCTAAGCAAAACAAGAATCAAGCCATTACTTGTGCTAACCAACAGGAACCCAACCAAAATTGGGGATCCAACTTTCAAACTCTCCATCTTTGTCTGTTTTCAAATGCAGGTCGTACAGATCGTCCTTTGGTTTTTGGACTCAGGCTGTTCAAAACATATGACGGGGGATCGCTCCCGGCTTTAGAATTTCATAAAAAAGTTCATCGGGACAGTTAGATTAAGGAATGACCATTTTGGTGCCATCATGGGTTATGGAGATTACATGATTGGTAAAAGTGTGATTTCTAGGGTATACTATGTGGAAGGACTGGGACACAATCTGTTTTCTGTCTTACAATTTTATGACTCTGATATGGAAGTTGCATTCAAGAAGCATTCTTGCTACGTTCGAGATACGGATGGTGTTGAATTAATTAAAGGTTCTCGTGGTTCTAATTTGTACACCATCTCGATTGAAGACATGATGAAGTCCTCTCCAATTTGCTTGTTGTCCAAAGCCTCCAAGAACAAATCATGGTTGTGGCATTGGCATTTAAACCACTTGAACTTCGGTACCATCAATGACCTTGCAAGAAAAGATTTAGCACGAGGCTTACCTAGATTGAAGTTTGAGAAAGATCACCTCTGCTCCGCGTGTCAACTAGGAAAGAGCAAATATCATACCCACAAACCCAAAACTGAAAACACCAACTTGGAAGTTCTTAATATCCTTCATATGGATTTATATGGACCGATGCGAGTTAAAACAATTAATGGGAAGAAATACATCTTAGTCATCATTGATGATTTCTCTCGGTTTACTTGGGTTAAGTTTTTGAGATCGAAAGATAAAACCTAGAGGTCGTCATAAAATTTCTGAAGCACATACAAGTCGGTCTTAACAAAACTGTTAGATACATCCGTACCGATAATGGCACAATTTGTCAATAAAGATTTGACTGAATATTATAAACGTGTCAGCATTTTTCACCAAAAGACAGTTCCGAGGACTCTATAGTAGAATGGCTTTGTCAAAAGACAGAACCGTACTCTTGTTGAGGCTGCTCGAACAATGCTGATCTTCTCCAAGGCCCCGATGTTTCTATGGGCAGAAGCTATTGCTACTGCTTGTTACACCTAAAACCGATCCCTTATTCATACTCGTCATACAAAACCCCATATGAGCTGGTGCATGATAAGAAGCCTGATCTTACCTTTTTCAAAGTCTTTGGCGCTCTTTGTTACCCTACAAATGACAACGAAGACCTTGGAAAATTACAATCTACTACTGATATTGGAATATTCGTTGGTTATGCACCAAGCAGGAAAGGTTATCGAATCTACAACAAAAGAACTCGATGAATTATGGAAACTATTCACGTTTAATTCGATGGCTGACTGAGCAAATAGCACATGTGCAAATCAGTATAGGACCCAGTCCTACCTTTCTGACGCCTGGATAGATAAGTTCAGGGCTCGTACCTAATCCGATTCCTGCAGCACCTTATGTACCCCCCACAAATAAAGAACTAGAGATCTTATTCCAACTGATGTTCGATGAATACCTGGAACCTCCTCGTGTTGATAGACCGGTCTCTCTTGCTTTAGCAGTTCCAGTTCCTGTCAACTCAGCTAGTACACCTTCATCTACCACCATTGATCAAGATGCACCTTCTCTAAGTCATTCACCGTCTTCCTCGGCACAACAATCTCCAAGTTTACATCAAGGCGTTGCAGCTGAATGTTCACTTATAGAAGAAAATCTGTTTGCTCCTGTTGACAACGATCCCTTGATAAACATATTTGCTCCAGAACCTACTTCTGAAGCATCATTATCCAGGGATGTTAGTTCAGAAAATCAACCTACATCTCTCAAACACTTCATCATCTCAGAAAATAGAGCAAGGATCACCCGCTCGATAATGTCATTGGCAACCCATCTCGATCGGTATCCACCAGAAAACAACTTGCAACCGATGCCTTGTGGTGCTTGTATAACTATGTACTATCAAAAGTCAAACCAAAAAACTTCAAATCTGCAATAACTGAAGATTGCTGGTTTCAAGCCATGCAGGATGAGATTCATGAATTTGATCGACTTTAAGTATGGGAATTACTACCTCAACCAGACTGTGTCATGATTATAGCTCTTAAGTGGATTTACAAAGTTAAACTTGATGAGTACGGTGATGTTCTGAAAAACAAGGCACGGTTGGTGGCCAAGAGATATCGACAAGAGGAGGGAATTGATTTTGAGGAATCATTTGCACCGATTGCACGTATCAAGGCTATTTGAATCTTCATCGCCAATAAAAACATGACCATCTATCAAATAGATGTCAAGACAACATTCCTTAATGGCGAGTTGAAGGAAGATGTATATGTTATTCAACTAGAGGGTTTTGTTGATCCAGACCATTCGACACATGTTTATTGTCTGAAGAAGGCTTTGTACGGTTTAAAGCAAGCTCCTCGGGCGTGGTATGATACCTTGTCACCGTTTCTTCTGGACAACAAATTTTCCAAGGGTGTAGTTGATCCGACATTATTTACCTAGAAAATAGGCAAACATATTCTTCTTGTTCAAATATATGTAGATGATATCATTTTTGCCTCGACCTGCGACCGACCCTATACGGTGACTATATTTTCCAATGAGATGATTCCTAAATTTCAAATGTTAAAGATGGGACAAATGTCATGGAGTTGGGGGGGGGATGGGAGCGGTTGGGGGGGTGCCAGAGTTTTCTGTCTCTAAAATCCCAGGCATTTATCTATATCTCTATCATGCATCTTTTATATATCTATTGAAATGATTAAAGAAATTTGGATGAATTCGTTGACCCTATGTATTCACACAGATAAACTTAAACTGTATGAGACCCCGTGAGGATTCAAGTTGACCAACTCTTTCCATATGTCCTCCCTAAGGTTCTCACTACCAGCGGAACTTCCGACCATCACACACATACCTGTATCCTGTGTTCATAGGTATCAGCTTCGCCTACCAAAAAGCACATTGAAGCACCTTAAAAGGTCTTTTGGGTATCTTAAGGTACCCCCCCCCCCAATAATTGTGGTCGTTTGGTGATCCAAAGACACCCGCTATTGCACTAACTAACTGGCCTATGCAGAAGCAGACCATAGCAGGGACCATGCAGGTTGTCAAGACACACGAAGAAGTACGTCAGGAAGTGCTTAGTTCCTTAGAGATAAATTAGTCAGCTAGTCATCAAAGAAACAGAAGAGCACTGCAATCTCAACAACAGAGGCTGAATACATTACCATGTCTGGATGTTGTGCTTAGATACTTTGGATGGGATCACAACTTATAGACTACGACTTTGTCTTCAATAAGATTCCCTTGTATTATGACAATCGCAGTGCCATTGCTCTCTGCTGCAATAATGTCCAGCACTCCCAGTCCAAGCACATTGACATACGACACCATTTTATAAGAGAGATAGTTGAGAAAGGCGTGGTTGAATTGTACTTCATGACAACAGATTATCAGCTCGCGAATATATTCACCAAGGCATTACCAAGAGAGCGGTTCGAATTTCTACTCATGCGTCTTGGTATGAATAGTATGTCTCTAAAAACCCTTAAACATCTTCAAGAAGGAGAAGAGGAGTAAAGGATGGTCCTCCTATATCCATTGTATATATGTATATATCTTAAATCTAAAAAGAAAATACAAAAATATAAAAACTACAAAAACCATAAAAATCAGAAAATAGAAAATACCAAAAATAGTGTTTCCAGACATGTCTTCCGTTTATCGATAACATTTACGGACCTAGAAATGTCATTGAATAATGACACGGGCCTTTAAATGAAGCTCGAACGGAAGTTCAAAATTTTCAAAACATGTCTTAATGGTTTGTAGTTACTTCAGACTGCAACCCGGTTTTCTCAATGAGGAAAGCATGTCGCCAAAAAGACGGCTGTTCCTGACAACGGATGATTAAATTCTCCCAGGCATGGATTACTTTATATCCATGCAACTTTGACTTAATGTATGCTTCAGTGCATTATTTCTTGATACAGAAAAGAAGTCTTCTGTCTATCCATATAATTTTCCGTCTATGATTCTTTAAAAAATTATTTAGATTTCACATGGTGGTTTAATGTTGTTGGAAAATCAATCAGACTTGTGTTTTCATAAATATTTGATACTCAATCAACGACTACTGCTCTTTCAATAGAAAACGGGTCCTTGATTGAGGGGGAGAGTATTTTCTCAAAATTTATGACATTTAACGGGCATTTTAACTCATTGAATAAATTATTGAGAAATGATTTGTATCAAACGGGGTTACTATTTGAGGGGGAGTTAAACTTGTAACTCAAAAGGATAAAGTTTTCATTTATATGAAAGTATAGAGTCCTATGTGCTATTTGCTATTTGTTTCCTAGACTTATAAAATATAAAGGACTGTGAAGATCATTATAAACTCAACTAGGATATGTTTTACAGATAACATTAATAAGCACAAAGGAATATAAAGAACAATAATCTTATTTAACAAGGTTTTTCATTTATACGTTTCCATCAAGCCCCAATTCTAGATGATAAATTCTAGAACGGTTACAATCTAACAGGGATCAAAGATCCTTGGGGCTACATACAACTTCTAGGCGTCTACTTAGAGAACTCACGCCTAGAACTCACAAACACCTTTACTAGTCGAATACATTTTTTTGTGCACACAAAACTATGTGTCTATGATCTCTTTATATAGGAAGATATCAAGACTTACAAAGGAAGATAAACATTAGATAAGTAAATCTTTTAAATATTTAGAGAGTATCTTCTGTTATCTTTATCTTCTTAAGGAGATTTTCCAGAATCTACATAATTCTCCACCAGCTTGTAGAATTCATTAATGACGTTTTTAGTCCTTTTGTTTCATTCTTATATTTATTTTGTTTTATCAAATCAAGAATCCCAACAATCTTCCCTTATTTGATGATGACAAAACAAACAAAGTCATGTACGAATTTCATCATAAAGCCAAAGCTTCCCCTAAAGTTAAGATGTAATCATCTCCCTGAATGAAACAAAACTTCCCCTTAAGTAGATATCCCTTGTATCATGCTACCACATATAATAAGCTGCAAATCAATAAACTTGCAATCTTCTTCCCCTTTTTGTAAAACAACTACAAACCATATACCACAACTACTAATCTATCCTTCTAATACTAAAAATACCCTCCATGACGCGCCTTAAGAAAAATGATTATGAGTAGTAGAAATTTAAACTAGCAGTAGTAATAAAGATCAGCAGTAGTAATGAAACACTTCCCCTCAAGTGGTGCATGTAAATGGTTAAACATTTTAACAATAAGCTTCCCCTGAAACCCATATGTTAACCATTTCTTAAATCTTCAATTCTGTAGGCTCTATGTAATGATTACTGATGAAGAAAATTAAGTATAACGAACTTAATGCTAAAGTAGAAAAACCCAAACTTGTGTCTTATATCTTGCACTATCCACGTGACTTCGAACGTATACTCAAAACCAATGTATAAGGAGACCGCAATCTCTTGACAATTATCCTCATCTTCTATGAGACACATAACCAAAGTGATAGCAAATGTGAGCTTTGAGTACCATAAGAAAAATCACACACCTTTGCTAGATTTGTCAAGTCTTCGTCACATCGTTTCTAAGCACGAACAAGTTATCTTCAAAGTGTAACACCCACTTTAAATTATGATAAAACACAAACCCAAATAATTCCACTTCACCTTCAAATAGGTGATAATTAACCTTCTTCGTAATCAATTAATCAAATAAAGACGAGCCTTTTAAACATTTAATATCATTTAAAATCATAACCAAAACTTCCTGTGTGTGTCATCCAATATTTAGCACAACTAGCAGTTAAAACTGCTTTTCTTGGACAAAGAAAGCAGTACAAATACTTTGAACAGTACAAACTTTCAATCTTAAGCAGTATTAACCAACTGCTTATAACATTAGCAGTATTAATATGTACGTGCATCATTAAGTAATCAACTGGCAGTAGAAACATGTATGAGCAGTACTAACATAGCAGAAATAACCAATAACAGTAGTAGCTTTGGTTACTCTAGCAGTAGTAAAATCAACACCAGTAGAAACCATATCAATATGAACCGTTTAATCATAATTTAAAGTGGGTGTTACACTTTGAAGATAACTTGTTCGTGCTTAACGTCTATAGGCAGCACTTAACTCATAGAAGTACTAATGTTGAACACAATCAAATACCATAAACGTTTATGACCTATTAGCATGACTCAGCCCAACCATTCGTTCCATGTCCCTTGTCCTTATCTGAATATCCAGTCCAAAACACTTCTTTTATTGAATTAGGGTTTGGTATAAACCCTAATATTATCGATGTAAGATAAATGTTATGCTAATATGAACACTGGAGCAATGATGATCAAGAATTACATTAGCAGCTTTCTCTTCTAATCTCACGACCACCATAGGTACCATTAGTGCACACCACAGCTTCATATAATCACGGCTTTCTAAGAAAACCCTAAAGGAGCTTGAAAGAATTCATACCATGCCAAACAACCAAATCATGTTGTGACGGTAGCAGTATAAACAAAAACCAATCGTCCTTTTGCTAGCCCTTTATTGCCACTTGTTGATCTCATTCACCTTTTGTGTCACAGCGAATAATAATAAAAATAGGATAACAATTTTAAATTGAAGGATAAGAGATCGTTTTGACGTCCACAAACCCTAACAATCGTGTAAACCCTTGCTTCAACACAGGTTTTGAAACATCCTTCAAACTCCTAAATTCTTCTTGCTTGATTCCCATGAAATCGTATATTTGATGATCTTTCTTTCTTCTTTGCCGAATTAGGGTTTGTTAAAAACCTTAATATTACCGAATTTGATCACCAAAATTAACAACTTTGCCGAATTTTGACAAGTAATCCAAAGCAGAAATTCATACCTCATTTTTCTTATAAATTCGACCTTGTAGATCCTAGATCATGAGCCATGAGGCTTTGATACCAATTGTGAAGATCGTTATAAAATCTACTAGGATATGTTTTACAAATAACATTAATAAGCACAGCAGAATATAAAGAACATTAATGTTATTTAACAAGGTTTTTCATTCATACGTTTCCATCAAGCCCCAATTCTAGATGATCAATTCTAGAACAGTTACAATCTAACAGGGATCAAATATCCTTGGGGCTACACATAAATTCTAGGCGTCTACTTAGAGAACTCACGCCTAGAACTCACACACACCTTTACTAGTCGACTACATTTTTCTGTGCACACAAAACTATGTGTCTATGATCTCTTTATATAGGGAGAGATCAAGACTTACAAAGGAAGATAAACATTAGGCAAGTAAATCTTTTTAAATATTTAGAGAATATCTTCTGTTATCTTTATCTTCTTAAAGAGATATTACAGAATCTACATAATTCTCCACCAACTTGTAGAATTTATTAATGACATTTTTAGTCCTTTTGTTTAATTCTTATATTTATTTTGTTTCATCAAATCAAGAATCCCAACAAGGACCATTTGTGCCATTTATGCATCTTAAATAATCCCTTAGCAATACTTATATCATAAATGGAAATGAAATAAGAAAAAGAGGGACCAAAACTGCCAAATTCTGAAAGTTTAACCTAGAGATAAAAGACCCCTTATGTTTTGACTTGGTCAAAACTCCAAAAATCCAGTCAAACCTTCTTCATTTTTTCCTCTTAACTCAAAACGTAAAATACTGCGTCTTGCTTGATTCGTGGCCATCTGTGTGATTTCTTGTTTAGGTAATGCATGGTTATTGTTCTTTATCATCTAAATATGCTTTATCTCCAAAATCATGGCCCAAAATTCATTAAATCGTGTTTGTTTTAAGGTGTTCGTGCATAATTATCATCCAAGTCTAGGTTAGTGTTTGTAATTGGGTTTTGATTGCCGGGTTAGCATTAGATTACATACATGATGCTTCGTTGATGTCTTAATTGTTTCCCCAATCGCTATTTTATAGTCCTTGTGATTTTCATGTAAAAGTTGGCTTTTAAAGTCAAAATTTCAATAGTGTGTCATGTGAGGTTGTTTGTTGATTTTGACTGTTAGTTAATGTGTAATTGTGAGTGGAAATAGTGTTCGAATTAAGCCTTGAATTGCCTAGATCATAAACTTGGAATCTGCGTATTTGAACTGTTCTTGGTTGCATTTTGTTAGGTGTTCTTGTTTGCGATTTGTATATGAATATTCTAAGTTGCGTTTTGCCTCTTTCTTCTTGATTGCGTTTTGCTCTGTGATTCCATGTTGCGATTTGATTATTAAATGTTAAACAGGTCAAAACGTAGTCATTGCTTTTTGCTATGAAGACCATTAAAATATTAAAATATTAAAATATTAAAACCCTCATTTCGAATTTTTTTCAAATGATTGTGTTTTGATTATTTTGAATATAATATTCCTTGCGTGTTGTCTGATTGCATTTTGCCTGTTGCGACTTGTCTCTTGCATTTTGAATGGACTGCGTTTTGATTATTTTTTATAAAATAGTCATTGCGTTTTGATTGCCTGCGTTTTGCTTGTTGATTGACTGCGGTTTGTGTCTTGCGTTTTGTGTCCTGCGTTTTGTCCCATTGCGTTTTGTCTAGAATGTTTTGACCACTGCATTTTGTCTGGAATCCTTTGACAATTGCGTTTTGGTCATTGTGGTTTAGTCACTGTGTTTTGTCTTCTCTTCCATGGGTTAACTTCTGTTGAATCAAGAGTTGACCAAATCTGCTGACCACCACTTTAATATGATCTAAGTGTCCTTTTTTGGGATTTAGACCATGACTAATTAACTCCTGAGCATTGGCTCACATCTAACATCTTCTTTCTGGATGTATGTCTCTTTGTGGATGTAATTGTGCAGATACAATGGTTGATGTTAATGTTAATGCTCATGCTGAACAAGCACATACTATGGCACCACCCACTCGTACAGATGATCAGATTCCGCCTCGTAGCAGATAGGTGCCAGTAGGAAAAAGCGACTGCTATTTGGATGTAGAAAAGTCACAGAGCAATCCAATCTACAAGATTGCTGTGGACATTCTAAAGCATACCAACTTCTTCAGATCCTTCACTGCTTCCTCAACCATTCCATCGATTTATATTCAGCAGTTTTGGGACACTGTTCGATATGTCAAAAACACCGAGAGTTACAACTGTCAACTAGATGAGCAATGATTCAATCTCAACAAAGACACACTTAGAGACGTACTTCAGATCACACCAGTCGACAACAACAAGCCATTTTCTTCCCCACCAACACCCGATGCTCTTATCAACTTTGTCAACGATCTGGGTTACCCGAAAGTCGTCAAAACATTATCTGCAGTCGTGACTAATGACATGCATCAGCCGCGGAAAGCACTTACTACGATCATTAATTTATGTCTTATAGGAAAGACTTTAGGGTTTGAGAGGCCAAGATCTCCTGTGTTACAGATTCTTTGGGGCGTCGTCAATCGAGCCCATATTGATTATGCAGAGAGGATGTGGGAAGAATTCACCCAAGCCATCCATTCTTTCTTCGAAGACAAAAAGAATCTGGAACTGCATACTCAGGGAAAGAAGAAATCCAATCCTGTTGTGATCCCAAGTGTTAGGTTCACCATGATGATCATCCATCACTTACAAAGCAAGCATAAATTCCACCCGAGGCCAGGTTCTCCACTTCATTTGCCTTATGAAGAGTATGTTCTTGGATATCTCAAGTTTAGTGCTAAGAGAACCAAACATGAAGTCTTTGGGATGCCTATTCTAAATGATCTTATCACTGCTGACATTCAAGGTGGACAATACTACAATGCGTATCTGGAGAAAGTAGCTAAGCATCAAAGATATCTTGCTAGTGAAGAAGGTAGTGATCCTGACTCTCCTACACCTAAACCTGATAAGGATACCAAACCCAAAGCAACCAAGAAATCTAAGCCTTCAGCACCTAAAACAACACCAGTCATAGAACCTGCAGCCGCCAAGGCCTCCAAATCTACTTCATCTTAAAAACCCAAACCCAAACCTGCACCTGCCAAGCCTCAGGAGAAGAAACTAAAGCTGGTTAAGGAAACATCTGATAAGCCATCTCTAGCTAAAAGTTCTAAACGCGGCTTAGTGACGAAAAGACGCAATCCTACCATCTCTCTAAGATTGGTAGATGAGTTCAAAGATGAAGGTATTCCTGAGAATGAACCTAGGTTTGATGATGAAGAGGCTGATATGCAAAGGGCAGTGTAAGAATGTTTAAAGGATGTTCACGCTGCACATCGGGGTCTACTTCCACCAGTGGTCTTTAGAGAACCCGACTCTAGGAGACGTCAACCACTTCCAGAGGTTCAGGGTAAGGGGAAAGAGAAGGTTATTGAAGAACAGGTTGCTCACACTCTTCTCAATCTTAACACTTCAAAGAAGAAAAGCACAACCAATGAATATACATTTCAAAGACGCACACCTGAAACTGCTGAACCAACTGGACCTTCCATTCATCAAGAAGATGAAAAGGCTACTCTTGCTGAGGTTGAGACCGATACTGAAGAACTCCTGACTCCTACAGAGAAATCAGGCGAAGAAGTGTCTAACACAGTGGTCTTGGGTACTGAATCTGGTGGACAAGATGAAAAACAAGGAGGCCTAAACCCTAGAGACTCGACTGAATCTAGACCACTACCATCCCAAGGGATTGATACTAGTTCAAGCCTAGACCCCATGGATGAAGGGTTCATTGCAACTGCCTACCCTAATGTATAGGAGAATCTTAAGCTAACGGTTGAAGGACAGGTGATTCTTAAAGAACCTGCTAGCTCTACAGGGACCTTGTCTTCTCTACAACACCTTGCTAAGGACTTCAGCTTTGGCGATCAATTCTTTAATGATAAACCTTCTGAAGCAGAAAATGAAAAGACAACTGCAGAAACCGAAGCTGAATCGATGGTGTCCGTTACAATCCAACAAGACTCGTATGCAATCCCTCCTATGACAACACAGGTGATTGATCTTATTTCTAGACCCGATTGTCCTAATGTACATCGGCCAATACCAGCAACCACAACCATAATAGCAACAGCAACAACGACAACAACAATTCTTCCTCCACTACCTCAACCACAACAAAGAACCACATATTCCATCTTAATAAAGCGCATTGGTGAACTTGAGCAAATCATGGCTAATTTAATTCATGACAAATTACAACTAGAGGAGAGGTTAGATAAGCATGGGTCACGTCTGTACAAATTAGAGAATCTCAATATTCCCCATCAGGTAAGCAAAGCAGTGGATGAAATTGTCACTGATGCTGTTGACTGGGATATTCAAGCTCCACTCTGGGATCGCTTCAGAGATTTTCCAGAAGCTGACATGAAAGAGATTTTTCACCACCACATATAGGAATCTAACTCTTATAAAGCTCATGAAGATCACAAGAAGCTGTATGAAGCATTAGAGAAGTCAATCAACCATGATTAGACTGACCAACTCCTAACTGATTTGGCTGAAGCACGAAGAAAGAAGAAAAGGAGACATGATTTACCAAAAACACCACTTGGGTCTCCACCTCATCAACCACCTCCTCCTCCACCACCAGCAGGTCCATCTGGAACTTCAGGATCTTCTTGAGCTTCTAGATCATCTTAATTGTCTCCTCCTCCTCCACCTCCATCCACCAACTAGAGTGATCAGTCAAAAAGTACACAGCTGCTCCAAGCTCTTCAAAGACAATTGCATTAGCTGAATATACGGCTTGGATGACTATTGACACAAGACTCAAGCCGTCTATCTCATCAATTCCTGAAGATCTACATATGGATGATGATTTGGCTCCCGACGAACAGGTACATTCGTCTGATGATGAAGACATCGGGAATGATCATATTCCTAAGGTGAATTTGACGCAAAATAGGTGGAATCCACTTTCTAAGGAGGACAGACCTGCTACACCTGAACCTGCTTGGTCTATTCCATCATTTAACACGCTTATCCTAATGAACATCTGGGCATCTGCTCTTACATCCACCTATGCACCTCCACCGGAGAACTCGTTACTTGCTCAGACCGGTGACATGGCAATGTTTATGGACTGGTACTATAAAAATTAAGGGACCACTAAACTTAAACAAAAAGACCTGGAAGGCCCTGTGATCCGTCTGAACCAACACGTATAAAATATATATATAATATATAAATACGTAATAATAAGGATAGGCCAATAATAGTATAGTATAGTATTACCGTCGGGTTCAAGAAATTCACTTTTAACCAAAGCGATATCTCAAAAACCTTCCGGGTCGTTTCCTCGACGAGAGGTGAATGGAAATCTACGTTCAAGTTGGAATTCGAGCTTGAATAGCATAAAAGTTTTTGATTTGGTTTTCTAAGTCTACTAAAAGGAAAAGCATATAAAAAGGGAAGCTAAACTTTTGGTTTTAAACTAATTTTTTATACTAAAAATTAAACTAATATTTAAAACTTACAAGATTATACTAAAAATGATCTAAAAATATAAATGGCTAAAATGCTTGCTAAGTGACATGAAATGTTCATTAAGTACGGGCTTAGGTTTAACGAATTAAAATGACAAGTAAAATGAAATGCTTAAAAATAAATGACAAGAAATTAACTTGCATTAAAAATAAATGACGAAATGTAAATCGAAAAGACAAAACTTCTAACTAAATTTTTTTTAATCTTTTTAAACCCGCGCCTAAATTCTAAATCAATAATCACTTAACAAGTACTACCAAATCTACTCACTACTCATAATGAAATAGAAACTAAACATTTTAAAAATAAAGCTACACTAAGCATGGCATAAATCAAATAGGCAAACATAAAATAAAACAATAAAATTAAACTACACTAATTAATTGAAAAAGGAATAGAAAATGAACCGAATTGGAGACCCGCAATTAAACGATAACCACCCAATTTATTTAGCTAAAACAACTAATCAAAGTCGGTCTAGCTAAATAAACCCGTAAGCTCCGCGCCTCATGAGTAGACCGGTATCAAAAAGTCAAAACACAAATAAAACATAAACTGTTAATGTAAACAGTTAAAGTATATATTTCCATTGCACAATTTCAAATCTAATATTCTGTTTGCATTTAATCCAACGAGGCCCAATGTATTAAAAATGAGAACAAGTCCAATGTAATCCTAGTTTTCTAAAATGGTCCAATTAGATCCTAAATAGCCCAATTTTTATTAAACCAAATGAGAGCCAAATGCTCAAAACCAAACGAAACATCAAATTTCGAGTATTATTGAACCAATTTCACACACGATATTAGTAAACCAAACCTTTTAATATTTAAGAAAGCTACCGAGGACTTATAAACTAAATACCATCACTTATACCAAATTCGAATAAGCTAGCGAATGAAAATTAAGACATGTTAATACTACAACGAACAATTTAAAGCATTGAGCAAATAAAAGCCTAAACTAACAAAATAAGAATTAATCACTTTCAAAATTTATCGAGATGATTATCTTAAAAGTTCTAAATAAGCAAACGAGACTAAGAAAATAACAAGATAAGCTCATCAATTTAGCTCTAAAACGAGAAACCTTAACAATAAGCTCAAATGATTTAAGCTAAATTAGATCCAAGATTTAAGATCAACTTTAAGCCAAATCTATCACATTATATTAAAAAGCTTGAGACAAGAGTTGAGTACAATAAGCATAAAAAATGGAAATAAGCAATTACATTTATGAAATAAGCTAAAAAATATAAAAACTATACTAAAAAAATAAAACTAACTAACTAACTAGATGGGGAAAAATGAGGGGAGTGGTATTTTATCAGAAATTAAGAGCTTCTATAAAAACACAAACAAGATGAGCACAACAATAAGCTAAATCGAACTTATTTGAGCTTATTATTTTGAAAAATGCTTAAAAACAAATGAGATACAATCAAATGAGCTGTTTTGAGCTTATAGGATTCATATCTTAAGTTTTTTAGAACTTTTTGAAATAATAAGCCATGAAAATAAGTATGAATAATAGGCTGAAATAATAAGCTACACGAAAATAAAGGTAAACAAACCAATAAGCTCTAAATAAGCAAACTGAGATCTTTAATCAACTTCAAACCAAATTTATTACATTATATTAAAAAGATTGCAAAATAATCTGAGTACAAGAAGCTGGTAAACTAAAATAAGCTTATAAAAGAAATAAGCTAAAAATATTTAAATTTAAGAATTAAAATTAGTATGACCGTAAGTGGGGGCTAAAATATATTATAATAAAATTCCATGTTATATTCGAATTTTTGCTAATCAGTCATTTTTTAATTGAAAATAATTTGGTGGTTACCTAAAACTAAAACTAAGAAAAAATAAAGGGAAAAACCAACACTCCATCTCGAACTAGATGGTGGCGTGTGAATTTATATGGGATGAGAAGGGTAGAAGTGTAACTTTGGACCCAATCATTAGGGAATAAGTAGCCAATCATTGGCTGACTTTTACATTCACACGGATCGAGCAAGTATAAAAGATGGATCTGTCGTTGTTATTGTGACGCGTGTCCTCTTTAATTGCCTAAATACAACGCGTTCATTCTCCTCTGTTGGATCATTATGTGAAATGAATTCAAGAGTTATACAACTTGCTTCACCACGTGTCATCTTATTACCCGTCCAATCCATCTCGGTGCGCCATCACGTGACCTTAATTTGATTAATTTCAGCGCACGTGTTTATGTCCGGCTAATTTTATTACATTGCAAATTGAATTGTATAGTTGTCTCCGCCATATGGCGTCCTACCATTCGCCCCATTCCACTAGTGCTTTGGCACATGTTATTACTTGATTTATTTTGTTGTCACGTGATAGTGACGTCACCAGATGTCACTCCAATTATAAATTTAGATTTTTAGGCTTTAGCATGGGTTGAGATATTAATGGGCTGGCCCGGCCCAGTAAAATGGGTTACGGGCTGGCCCAATAAAATCCAAGAACACCGGTGAACTCTTTTTCTCGTGCTCTTTCCATTCCCCTGCTTGGTTTTGTCCGGTTTAGTCTTTATTTTTGTCCTTTTCTTGATATTAGTAACTGCACATACACAAACATAAAAACAACATATATTTGCAATTTTTATTATGTTTTTGGTCTTTTGGGGTTATTTTTCATGGTAAAATATATGTATAAAATAGCGAATACCAGTACCCTTTTTAGTGCTTTTTAGATTCTTTTGTTTGCTTATTTATAATTAGAAGTGCTTATTAGGTTTAGATGTTTATCTATTTTCAGCTTATTTATCTTCTAAATTGCTTATTTAGTCCAAAAAGCAAAACTATTTAGCAAAGGGTTCATTAGTCTTTATTAAGCAAACTGTCATCTTTTTTCAGCACTTATTGTAGCTTATTCATAAGTTTCAGAAAAAGTTCTTTTTTTAAAAGTGCTTATTTTAGCTTATAGTTTAACTGTTTTTAAAAGAAAAAAAAAGTTTTAGAAAAACATAAGGTCTAGGACTCGAACCTGTGACCTTCCCTTCACACACACACACACACATAACTTACCGTTCGCCCTTGGGTCTTTTCAATACTTGTTTGTTCCATTTAATTGTTATGCTAGTTTGGGTTTTTAGCTTATCAGCTTATTATGATTTTTCCCAGCTTATTGTTTTAGCTTTTAGGAATTGTTTTTCTTTATAAACCTAAGATTTAGTGTCAAGAATTTTTACAAATTTTCTCATAATTTTCGGATTTCATTTTGTATTTTTAATCTAATTTTTAGTTTAAAAAGAGTTTTAATTAGTTAAAAAAATAATAAAAACACAAAAAAATATAATTTTTGTTTTTAAAATTAGTTTAAGTCATTTATGTTGAGAAAATTTGCATTTTGAATTTTTAGATTTTAAATTTGAGTTATTTGGTTAATTAGTCGCGTTTTTAATTCTCGTTAACGTTTTATGCTTAAATTTCTTAGTTGCTTTAATTGTTAATTTAGCTTATCGTTATTTTCTTTTGCGTTAGTAGAATTAAAAAACCAAATCAAAATTTTGATTATTCAAATCACGCGATCACGAACTTAAACGAGATTCTCCATTCACACTTCGTCGGGATACGACATCCCGGAGATAAAATATTGTTTGTCCTCAAGAAATTTTATATCAAACGGGATACTCTCTATAGTATAATTAATTTGGTATTTTAGGTATATATTATATATCCTATTATCATTAAATCAGTTTTTGGCGCCGTTGTTGGGGATCAAACCCGGGTCTCGGTAGGACCTCAAAAATCCTAACTCTACTAGACTGTTTTAGATCTAAAGTGCTTGAAAGGATATCCCAAAGTTTTATGACTCAAAACAGATTCAAATTGATGCATATTAAACCCATATTGATCACAAAAACCATGCCTCAAATGCACTTTTTAAGAAATTCAGCCAATAAGCAATTTTGAGAACCAAAAGGACAACAGACTAAGAATTTTGATAAAGTAAACTAGGAAACTTATCTAAACCTATTCTAAGATTTTTTAAAACTAACATTTGGACTGATTAAAAGCTTATCAAAACAAGCTTGAACACTTAAATAGTCTGAACACTATTTTTCACTTGTAAAAGTTGTTATCCCAAACACCCCTTTAAAACTTGAATTACTATTTTTAAGCTAAAACAGATCTTAAAGAGCCTTGAATTGTCAAAAACGTTTTAGAACTATTCTTCATTAAAAAAATTTAAAACAGATTAAACATAAGGTCAAATAAATAAGCAATAAGAGCATAAAGATAAGCACTGGAAATAAGAAAATAAGAATAAGCAGTTTTAAGCTATTAATGGCAGTCTTATACTAAAACTAAACTAAATGACTTCTAAATCATAAACAGACTATAATAAGCAATAATGAGCACTAAATAAGCAGTGAAAATAAGCTGAACAGTAAATAAGCTAGGAATTTAAATGGAAATCTTACTTTGTCCTTTGCTTAAACAAGGACCTTGATGCTCTTTAGAGCTTTTTCTACAAGCTTCAGCTTGTTAGAAACAAGCTGGTAAAACCCATACGCCCATCCAAATCCGGCTTATCATCCATAAAATCTTTTTAGTGATTTTTGAGTGAAATATTAGAAAACCTTAAACAGTTTGGCTATAAAGAAGCTAAACTGTTTTAAGAGACAGCTTGTGAGATATAAGAGATTATATGAGCTTATCAAACATTTTCAAAGCATAAATTTCATTAACATAAAAACAGAATTTTAACATAAAACTTAGAATTTTATTAAAACTTAAAAATGAGTACAATGCTTTTAAAAGAAATACAATAAGCTAACATAAACTAATATAAGCTAAAAATTACAATAAAAAGACAGATAAAAACTGGATGCCCTAATGTGAGAAACTAGTCCTCTATTTATAGTGGTCTTGAGAAGCATCTAGGCCTTGAGGTGTGTTTCTTCTGTGAGGAGAATGGGAGTGCTCTCCAAGCAATCAATCTCAGCCTTTAAATCCCCATTGTGCTTCTTTGTGCTTGATCTCAGCCCTTGATTTGATTCCATATCCCATCAACCAATCACTCATCATAGGATTGCCACCGTGGCACCCCTTTGTCAGCTTTTGGGGGATGGGTTAAGTGGGGGTGTGAGTGGGTTTTGTCGGGTTGCAGGGTAAAAAGTGAAGAAGGTGAGTGAATAGTGAAAGTGGGTTTAGCGGGATTTGTTTATACTGGGGTAAAGGGTTAACGAGTGTTAGGGGAAATGGTTTGTAGGGACTAACGGTGTAACAGGCAAGGACTAACGATGTAACTTCCAAGGACTAACGGTGTAACAAATTTAACGGGATTATGGTTAAGTATTTGTTAGGCTTTTGGTTTGGGCCTGTTTTTGGGCTTTTAGGATTTAAGGCTTTTTAGCTTATAAGGTTTAATGGTAAGGGCTTAATGGGCTGGCCCGACCCATTAAATAGGTGCGGGTTGGCCCATTTAAGATGAACACGTCTTTGGCTTTGACTTTTTACGCTCTTTCCAATCCCGTGCTTGGTTTTGTACATTTTGGCTTGATTTTTGTCCGTTTCTAAACATTCGTTACCTTCACATCATAAATCACAAAACACACAAATACAATGCATTTTTTGATCTATTTTAATCATTTTAGGCTCGTTTTTATAGGTAAAAGGTATGTGTAATTAAGCACATACCAATATGTAGTGTAGAAAATCCCTTAAATCGTTTTATTGAAAGAGTAAAGGTTAAACTAATATAAATTTTCTAATCATTTTGGACTGGTTGGCCTGTCAACAGACACAAACTTTACATGATGAACACAAACCTAAAACAAAATGAAAATAAAAACAAAATGACAGTGTATAAACAAATTTATGATGTGTATAATGAAATTATTACAGAATATGATTATCCCATTTTCATAAACATACCCAAACAGTCCATATTTTTAATAAGGTACAACTTCATGTACAATCCTAAACAACCCCTGCTTTAATAATGTGCAAGTTACAATTTCACACCCCATGAGCCCTAATGATAATTAGTTTTTTTACGTGCAATCCAATACAGGCCATTGTTCCATTTCAATTCAAAACAGCACCTAATATGATAATAAATAGTTCTTTATTTGCAATCCCAAACAATACCTAATCTAATAATAAGCAGTTGTTATGTCGCCCTCATACGTTAAATATGCATCTCATAGAAAGTGTAAAAAATACCATATAAAACTGTCCAAAGAGCCTTTAAAGTAAATATGCAGCAAGAGTGTAGTTTGGGTTCATATAATCAATGTAATTGGCAGTTACCATATCTCCGGGCTAAAACATGTAAAAAACCATCTAACTTGGAATATTAAAAGATTACCTTGTCAAATCTAGGGAACTCGACTTTCAATCTTGCGCACATAGTTTCTTGAATTTCTACATTTGTTCCAGGCTCTTGCCAAAGGGATTCGTTGCAAGGAGAAGGCAATATTTCAAAATCCGGACACAAAATGAATGTCAGCTAAATTAAAAGCATGTAACTATTGAGGTAATAGAAAATAAGAATCTACTTGGGGCACATTATGAAAAGCATACCTTGATCTTTGTATTTTCGATACATTATATTCAATTCTTTGTAGTTCAACTTTGTTAGTCCAATGTTGAGATTAGCAGATGATTATGTATCTTATAGACGCGGTCTTTCAAGTTTACTTTATACAAATAATAAAGCCTATCTCTTAAAGCTTCCTTATTTATACCCAAAGCAGAATCAAATCTTCAGTCCATCTGCACATAAGCATGTTTTCTAAGGATAAAGTAAATATTCTAAACAAAATACAAAGGGTATGAGATATGCGCATTCCCATGGTACAATCAATAATGAAACACGAAATTGTAATCACACAAAATAAAAAAATATTGGACCGAGATTAAGTGGTTCCTAATTTTTCCTACAGAACTGCTTATATATACAGATATGGATATGAATCATAGGACACTATAAGTCCAATTATGGATACGTTCTAAAACCAAACAAAAGGGGTAACCTTCCAAGATTATATTCATTTAATGACATAAGCAGCATAAATTTCTGTATTACTCTTAAACGTGGAAGACTAATATCTCTGTTATGTAAGACATGTGAGTGAATGTTAAAGAACATTTTTACCGTATCTTAAGTAAGGCATGCTAAAAAGGTATAGCATCTTGGCTCTTGGTTGTGTTAATTACAAAATACCTTTATCATCTTTTCTAAGTATGTTGTTTTGGTTCATAGAAAGATGCGGTAAACTTGTTCATGTTGGTCTCTAATCTTAAATCTAATAGTACGATGCCAGAAATGCCTTGTTAGTGAAAATATTACGATATTTAATCTACACATTCTCTTTTGTTTTGAAAATGACAAACATGTAACTTGCAATACATAACGTAAAGTGTACAAGTTACTCGTAATCATATTTTTTTCTCAACATACATCAACACATCTCGACGTATCGAGTCCTCGTATGTTACAACATAGGTTCGTACATGTTTGTTATGTTTCATTATGATCAAACATCATTTCACATCTTGCATTCAAGTATTTTATACAAAAGGATCACTTATATTTTTAACACTAATGTTTACGTCCAAATATATTTCTTATTGAACAAACTTCATCCTCTCTTTTCAACAATAAAATTTACTTGCACACTTGCTAAATACTTTTTATTTTGACAAGCACTCAACTAGACATTTCAATTTACAAAAGATTACTTACATTTCTACATGTACAAGTAACTTTCTTTTTTAACACATACATAAAAACTTTTGATTAAACTGAGTTTTTTACCTCAGTTGGGTGACCGTCTGTTGTTATTTAGTGGACTTTAGAACTTTTTTTTTATGACTTATCTGAATGGATTGATTGGTTTTGGTTGTTTGTTTTTGACTGTTCTTGTTGTGATTTGACATCACAAGATTTGAACTTGGATGAATGTGGACCTAAAATGTATTGTTTATGTATATTGGTCAGCCGGTTCCCGTTTGAAGACGTCGGTTCCCTTTGATTTACAAGGCCGGTTCCATCTTAAAAGGAAACCAACAAAATCAGCTTTTACCTATAAATAGAGGAGCCTTTCCAATCCGTTTTTCATCACTCCAAACACACTTTTTCCATCATTTTACACACACTTAGATCTATAGAAAATGCATTAATAAATCCCTATGATCATAATGCTTCTAACTCTTATTTTTGTTGTAAGCATTACACCCGAAAAATGATCCCACCAAAATCAAGCAACGAGATCTTGTGTTCTCCATCTCCAAAGCAAGAGGTTCTTGCCCATATTCCATCTACCACAAAGCACATACCTCTCCTGCACCAATAATTCTCACCCTTTACACACCGAGCTACTCAGTAGAAGAATCTATCACCGTGTCACCCCACTACATAGCAGATACATCTATATGAATAGTGCTTTAATCCTAGATTCACAAGATAAACCCTCCGCGACAAGTATAGAGTTGCGCAAGTCTCAGCCTCAATTTGAAAGAGTAATCCATTAGAGCACAAAATCTAGAGACTATTGAAACATGAGAATTGATCGGCGCGCGTGTAAATGAACTCAGTCGATAACGCTGGAATGTGTAAAACATGATCCCATATTCGCGAAGGACCGCAGAGATTATGAGAGTATGTATGTCTGAAACCCCTTGTCTCAAAGAACGACTCTCTACCCAGTAGAATAATGGGTGATAAGAGATTGTCTCATCGGCTAGGAGCACTCATAAAAGCTACAACATGAACTCGGCGTAAAATAAATGTTGGTATGACCTCCATAAATCGTATGACGGCTACAACTGATAAATCTACCAATGGATATATCGCTGTATGACTTTGGATTGTACTCGCAACGAGCTCATGTTAGAATGTATGAACGACAACTCCCGCCTATGAGTGACAATCACCGACTCACGACGAATGATGTGCGATCAACCACTCGGCTATTCTTGCTAGAGTGTGTGAGACCTGTTTAAGATGGTGAGATGAAGTATCAAAACACACCCCCCACGCGGTACTCGCCCCCTCAAATTCAGCGTGTACGTTGTGTCATATTAGTCCTGCGCCCTTTGCTATTCTCGTGCGAGATGAATGTGCAGAATGCTGATAGTTGTACTCAGCCCAATAAACACCTCCCTCGCGCCTGGAGTAGCTCGAGATGAAGAGTTCTATCCTTAGTTCAAAGTAGAGAGCTGCTGTGCTGTGTCTCGACTACCTATGGCAAGTGGTTAAACTGTGTGTCGGCGTTGCCGCACATGACGTAAAGGTAAGTATACCCAGCTTTTTCCATCATTTTACACACACTTAGATCTATAGAAAATGCATTAATAAATCCCTATGATCATAATGCTTCTAACTCTTATTTTTGTTGTAAGCATACACTCGAAATGATCCACCAAATCAAGCATCGAGATCTTGCTGTCTACATCCTCCAAAGCAAGAGTTCTTGCTATTTCCATCTACCACAAAGCACATATATATGAAGATCTACAATATTAGAGATCTCATCATCATCATCATCAATTTAAAGGCTTCCCATCAATGGAAGTTCATTTAGATTAGTCATTCATATCCATTAGACACATTGTCTTGGATCATCATTGTAATCACATTTTGTATCACCAAGTAGGATTAGATGGTTTATGTGTTTGTACCATAAAATACAAGGTTTGTTATGTTGGGCCACAAAACATAACGAGTTTGGTTGTACCCAAAGAAGGACTCGGTATTTAGCTTTGTACCGGATAAAGTGTAAGTGACGTTAGGTTGGTCCTACCTCGAATTAGGACTCGGTATTTAGCTTTGTATCAGATAAAGTGTGAGTGACGTTGTGTAAGGTTTTCTCCACCATTAATGGAGCTTGTTGATCTAGTGAAGTAACTCTTGAGTAGGTGATTCGGGAAGTGGAGTAGGGTGGAGAGGAGCTCCGTGACCGAACCACTATAAATCATCGTGTTTGGTTTGCTTTCTATTTTATTTATCGATCTCTATTTACTTTATGCTTATGATTGTATTGGGACTTAATGATTATGCTTATGTTGTGACTACTTGCTTATTCTATGCTTTCCATTATTCATATAGTCATAAACTATATTTGGTATTTTTCATATCACCCCCCCCCCTTTATGTTTTCCACAATTGGTATCAGAGAAACGTGGCTCTAGTTTTCAAAACAAATGGTTTTCAAAACCGAGTACGATTCATGTATCAAATTATCCGAAACACGGGACTTAATGTGAAAAGTTTGTCGTTGTTTTATTCTTAGAAGTTTTATTGTTGAATATCTTTGTTATACAAGCTTAAATAATGAGTAATTTTTTTTATATAAGTTTACCTTAAAGCCTACCAAGTCTTAAACCTTTTCATCAGGTCTAAGTATGCGTTTTTGGAAAATTTGTCCAGACCCCCGGTTCCCTTGGTTAACAAAGGCTGGTTCCCTTTTGAAAAGGAACCGGCGGACCCGGTTCTACAAAAGGTGTTTCAAAAATTTGATCAACTATGAAAGTTCGTAAAAATTTAACCGTAAGTCCGTACGAGTTGTGCCACCTACCATTTCGAAAGGAACTGAGTCTACTTTCTAATAATATTGGTTAGAAGTACCGATTAAAAGTTTAATTAAAGCAAATTTTCAAAATAATACAAAGTGCCTAAAATATTAAGTTATGTATTAACATAGAGACTTGAATATTTGAGTCGGGCAATTTTAGTTGGTATCCTTTGAACATCTATACATCCTCTTTTGGAATTAAGCTATTTTGAAAACTAATCAAGCTTGTTGTACATCGTTATATTTAACGCAAAGCGAAGAAAAGAATTTTCATACGGTATTTGACTAGTTTTACTCTACATTGCTTATATCTTGATCGTATGCTTATTTCAAATTGCATATTGAGCTTGTTTATCTATAAAATATATGTGCAACCTTATTATGTCTTTCATTTGCTTGCTTGTCAATTTAGGGTCTTAAAAGAATATTTACGAATCAATATTGTTTTAAAAGGAGTGTTTGGGATGACTCCTAATTTTATCGAAAATGTATTTCCTCAAGTGCTTAGGTAGTCATATAAGTATAATGATGTGTGATGCTTTATATGTCTTCTTGTTTCTCCTTGGTTTGTATTGTATACTCTTTACATCTTGTATTTGAGCTTGTTATTTTTTGTAACACTAGTGTTTGGGATGCAATGTTATTTATGTGTTAGCTTTCCGATTTCATGAATATGAATATTACGCTTATGCTAGGTCCCGTGCTTCTCATATAGGCATATATCTTTCTCTTTGCATATGCCATATCAACATCTTACATAATCTCAATATCTTAATTAAAAAATAAGAACTAAGTATGTTAGTTAAGTGTTTTGAAAAATATTGTCATAAAATTTATGCACATCAAAGTGGGATTGACAACTTGAATGTTTCATCCAAAATACTCAAGTAATGATAAAGTGTAATGATGTCTTGTTACAATTTTAAAAGTATTTTTTAAAAAGCGGGTCAAAGTAATAAGATATTGTTTTAGTTAAAACGAGTCAAAACTAGTGTTTGGCAAAACCCACAAAAAACGGTTTCGCGGTTCATTTAGACCAAGTGTGCATTTAATATTGAAGTATGTTAGGAATTAAGAAAAAGTATCGGTCACTTTTAAAATAGTACTTGTAAGCTCGTAGTTAAACATTGTGTAACTGTAAGCTCGTAGTTAAACGTTGTGTAGTCAAAAAAGTACTTGTAAGCTCGTAGCAAACCGCATGGAAGGAGAAGGTGTTGGTTCATTTTCCTTATTTCAATATACATGTTTCTTTCTCTTTCTAAAGTGTTCCAACCATCTTTCTCTCTCTAGATTTCTTTCTTATTTAGTCATATTAGATTGTGTGATTTGATATCCTACAATTGGTATCAGTCGCCATGAGGTGATATCGTGTGATTTGTGTGCGTTTCTTTTGGTTTTTTTGTATTCGTAGTCTTATATGCTCAAAATAATCAAACCATAGATTTAAGGTGTTAAAACCATAAAGTTTATGTTCTTATACAAGATCTAGGCTTAGGATGCTTAGTTGTACAAAAGAATCAAGAAAAAACGTCAAAAGGGTGGTTTTTAGGAGATTTTGTTGTGTTTTATTTTGTTTCTCGTTTCTGCGAAACAAGTAATATTTGAATCGTGCAAAATATGTTTTCTTGTGCGAAACAGGTTTGACTAACGTTTGTGCGAAATACGTTAGTTTATGCGAAACATGTTTAAGTCTCATTTATGCGAAATGCGTTATTTTGTGCGAAACAGATTTAAATCACATTTGTGCGAAATAAGTAATTCGTACGAAACAAAACTCTGTGAAATATTACACAGGAACAAGTTGTGCGAAATATTACACAGGAAGAAGTTGTGCGAAATATTACACAGGAACAAGTTGTGCGAAATATTACACAGGTCATTTGTGCGAAATATTACATTCTTTAAGAAAGAGTTATTTTTAACGGTTTGTCTTGAATTTGTAAAATCCCACCAAATACTTAGCTATTTTCTCGGTTTTAGTCAAGATTTGTAAAATCCCATGAAATAACAATCTTAATCACCTTAAACAACAACTCTTTAACACAATTATCCTTTATCACTGATCGATCAACTTTT
>BQNB010046602.1:0-43598 GCA_026074375.1 Tanacetum coccineum
CCTTGTTTAGCAAAGAAACCCTAGCTTTTATCCCTTGAAAACCCTAATTCCAACCAAAACCCTAATCTTGCAATATCTTGCTAAAACCTTTTCAAAGCTTAACCAACCCTTCAACTCTTCTTAGAATACCTTAAGTATGATGTATAAACACTAATATGGTGAAAGAAAATCAAGCTATGGATCCCCTAAAAACCTTGTGGAATGTCGTGGCCTAAGAGAGGAGAAAAAGAGATAGTTTTTGTGATTTCTTTGTTAAGGAATGAAGTGAATGAGTTTTCTAACACAAGGGCACCCCTATATATACTACTAGGAGATCATATGAAGATATTTGTGTGCCAAGTTGATGCCATGCAAGGTGGCAAGGATAAGAATGCAATGGAAGAAGCTAGGGCTTATTTCATGATAAGAACATGACTAGTCATGGTTCAAGTGGATGTAAAAGATCTTTGTGAAGCTTCTTGGTGACTCTTGGCTTATCCTACATATATATACACGTTCATACATGGATGTGTATGAGCTAGATAATATCTTTGATCTTTATTTGATGTATTCTTGTATTATTTGAAGTATAATGTAGTAAAGGTTAAATGAAATGTATAACTTGTACATAGTAGGGTTTGATTTGAATTCTTTTATAAAGAATATGAATAAAGTGATAAATACTTGAAGTTTTAAATAAACTTTAAGTATTGGGTACAAATTTTGGGTATATGATGAAGCGTAGATAAGTTAACGTGTTTCCGGGAAGGCCTAAACGTACTTTATCGCGAAACGTAACCACTTAACGTAACCAATAAAAATAAAATGTGCAATGTTAATAATTATCCTCTAAAAAATCATATAACACTTGCTTGATGTAAACATTTAATCGTTTAATTCCCGTTTACATTGAATGATCATTTTTAGTTTACGCGATTTAGCTTAACGATTACGATTTAAGAGCAAACGCGTAAAACCCTAAAAATAAATTGTGAATTACATAATGTCGTACAATGACCTAAAACACGAGGTGTTATAGTCTTCCCCCGTTAAATGAGCCTTGTCCTCAAGGCTTATGACACGGCACTTGATGATGGTGCGGTCTTGGTGAAGAGGTGTGGATATTTCTTCCTGAATTGATCTTCACGTTCCCACGTAAACTCAGGACCCCGCCTAGAGTTCCATCGAACCTTGACAATTGGGACACGGCTTCGCCTCAATTGTTTGACTTTACGATCCATGATTTCTATAGGCTCTTCAACAAAATGAAGCTTGTCATCCACTTGGAGTCCTTCCAACGGAACGACTAATGGATCGTCAGAATAACATTTCTTCAAGTTGGATACATGAAACGTATTGTGGACCCTGCTCAGCTCTTGAGGAAGCTCAAGCTTATAAGCAACGGCTCTAACCTTTTTCAACACTTTGAAAGGTCTGACATATCTGGGGTTTAACTTCCCCCGTTTGCCAAAACGTACGACCCCTTTCCAAGGTGAAACCTTAAGCATAACTTTATCTCCAACTTGAAATTCCATCGGTTTACGCTTTAAGTCAGCGTAGCTCTTTTGTCGATCGTGAGCGGTTTGAATCCTTTGTTTGATCTGGATGATCCTCTTCGTTGTTTCTTGCACTAATTCTGGACCAGTGAGTTGAACTTGTCCAACCTCGGCCCAACACACGGGTGAACGACACTTTCGACCATAAAGTGCTTCAAACGGTGCAGCCTTAATGCTAGCATGATAACTGTTATTGTATGAAAACTCGACTAATGGCAAATGTTTAACCCAACCATTTCCAAAGTCGATTACGCAAGCACGTAGCATATCCTCGAGAGTTTGGATGGTTCTCTCGCTTTGTCTGTCAGTTTGCGGATGATATGCAGTACTCATATCTAAACTTGTACCCAAAGCCTTCTGAAGTGACCTCTAGAAATTTGATGCGAACCGAGGGTCACGATCACAGATAATTGAGACAGGTATTCCATGCTTCGTGACTACCTCCTTTAGGTACATTCTTGCCAGTTTATCCATAGGATCCGTTTCCCTCATTGGCATAAAAATGGCAGACTTTGTAAGTCGGTCAACGATCACCCAAATAGTGTCATAACCTTGTGACGACTTAGGAAGCTTTGTGACAAAATCCATCGTGATGTTGTCCCACTTCCATTGAGGTATCTCGGGCTGTACTAACAAACCCGATGGTCTCTGATGTTCGGCCTTGACCTTAGCACAGGTCAAACATTTGCTAACATAGGTGGCGATGTTGGCTTTCATATTGGGCCACCAGTATAGTTTCTTCATATCCTGGTACATCTTGTCAGAACCCGGATGAATAGAGTATTTAGACTTGTGGGACTCGTGCATGATCACAGTCCTTAAGTCGCCATAACATGGTAACCAACTCCTGCCATTTAAGCACATAGTTCCATCCGCACGTGGTTCCAACTTTTCCGTTCTAAGTTTCTCCGGATCTTTTGAATTCTCAACCAATATACCCCCAACATCCTCCTTCTTGATGTTCTCCGGCTTTCGTGCTTCAGTCTGAGCTTTCAAGATTTGTTTAGGAAGATCCAAGCCAATAGTCATCACTAAGGCCCGAACCCTTAGTGGTTCTCGTTCCTTCCTGCTCAGAGCATCAGCAACAACATTCGCCTTCCCTGGGTGATAACGAATTTCGCAATCGTAATCACTCAGCAACTCTAACCAGCGACGTTGCCTCATATTTAATTCTTTCTGATCAAGAATGTATTATAAACTTTTGTCATCAGTGAACACCGTGCACTTGGTTCCATACAGATAGTACCTCCAAATTTTTAGAGCGAACACTACTGCCCCGGTTCCTTCTCATGAATTTTCAGCTGGCGTGATGCATAAGCAATCACCTTCTCTCTTTGCATCAACATAGCGCCTAAACCTTTGACCGAAGCATCGCATTATACGATAAAATCTTCGCTTCCTTCTGGTAAAGCCAGAATCGGTGCACTACACAACTTCTGCTTCAATAGTTGGAACGCTGTTTCTTGTTTGTCACCCCACTTAAACTTGACCTTCTTCTGAGTGAGCTTGATCATTGGTTTGGCAATCTTCGAAAATCTTCGATGAAGTCTTTCTATAATTACCCAGCAAGACCTAAAAATTTAACCAGAATCTCCATTGGAGACTTAGGAGATGCCCAATCTTTAATGGATTCGATCTTGGCGGGGTCCACATGAATACCCTGGCTGTCAATCACGTGACGAGGAATTTTTTGGGGGGGGGGGGGGGGGGGGGGTGTTTTTTATATTTTCAATACTATTAGAATTCAAAATTCACACATTGGAAAATTTGGCATACAACTCCTCTTTCTTAGCAACCAAAGAAAAAAAACTTAAGGTGCCTTCGTGTTCTTGCTTGTTCTTCGGATAATCGAATATCGTCAATAAAGACAATTACGAATTTATCCAGAATGGTTTGCACACCCGATTCATAAGGTCCATGAATACGGAAGGTGTGTTTGTCAAACCAAATGGCATAACTTGAAATTCATAATGGCCGTAACGGGTTCTGAAAGCGGTCTTCGGAATGTCTTCTTCTCGGACCCTCAGTTGCTGATAACCCGACCTTAGGTCAATCTTCGAGTAGATACTCGACCCTTGAAGCTGATCAAATAAATCATCAATTCTTGGGAGAGGATAACGGTTCTTCACCGTTAGTTTATTCAATTCCCGGTAATCAATGCACATCCGGAATGATCCGTCTTTCTTCTTGACAAACAAGACCGGAGCTCCCCAGGGTGAGAAACTAGGTCTTATAAAGCCTTTGTAAGATATTCATTTTAGTATGCTGCCGACAACCTCTTTCATTTTTAGGAGGAGCCAACGATACGGCGCCTGAGCTACGGGTGCAGCACCAGGTATCAAATCGATTTGAAATTCCACTTGTCGGGTCGGAGGAATACCCGACAAGTCCTTAGGGAATACATCAGGAAAATATCGGACGATTGGTACTGATCGTTTCAATTTAATACATAATAATATCAAAGTAAGGAAATTCCTAAACTACCCTTGAGGACAAAGGTGGTAAGAAAAATCACACAAAAATATTCTACGTAAGAAACCAGTAAGTGATTAGCGGTCGTTTTTGCAAAAGATTTATGCAATTTTGAGACCTTACAGTTATGTCATTTGGACCAATGAATAGATTGGTTCGAAGATGATATTGTTTTTTAAAAAAAAAATCCCTAAAAAGATGGTGAAACAAAAGAATAAGGGAACAATTTAAACATAGACTACAAAAAATCAAGTACGGAAAAAAAAGTAAAATTATAACTAATAAACCCAATCGGGAATCCAAACGACCTAAAACCCTAAATCAACAAAAATAAGTCCTACAATGATCTTTTTGATTTTTATAAAATTTAATTGACTAAAAGCTAGAACAAAGGAAACTAGAACAAAAACGAAGGTGTTTAAAGCTAAAAACGTGAAGATAACAAGAACGGGATTCAATCCCGGTCTTTAAAAAAACAAGATTTTGCAATTTTAACCCTACGAACGTAAATCTAATTTTCCTAAGTCCTAAATGTTAAAGGTAAATTTTCCAAAAAAGAATTATATTTTTTTGACTTTTTTATAATTTTTTATGAATTAAAAACAATTTTAAAGAAAATTACATATAAAAAAAATACTAAACGTTTTATAAAAATTCTGAAGTTTTTTTGAAAAGTAGCTTGAATAATGTAGAATCTAATAAAAATAAGCTCGTGAAAACAGCTTATCGAATAAGCTGTGAAATAAGCCAAAAATGGCTTATAAGCTAAAATGCCTAAAATGTGTATAAAGGATTAAATGTGCAAACATAGAACGAAAAAGACCCCAGGGCGAGATGGTTAGTGTGTTGGTGTGTTGTGTTATAAAAAGGTCGAGGAAGGTAGAGGTCCAGGGTTCGAGCCTTGCTCACCCTGGATTTCCCTTCTTCCCTTTTTTTATTTTTAGAAAAACTTTAAAAAGCAAACTTATAGAAAAGCTGAAATTAAGCAATTTTAATAAAAACAACTATTTTTGAAAAGCACTAAATAAGCTGGAAAATGAGCTGAAAACAGACAGATTGTAATTAAAGACTTAACTAAATTTTTCAAAACTTAAGTAAACTAATAAGCTGAAGTAAGCTAAACTATAACTAAATAAGCTACTACTATACTAATCCTAACCTAATAAGCAAATGAGAACCAGAAATAAGCTAAAAGAACAGGCTATAAGCTGAGAAACAGGTTAAGCAATTTTTCACAAAAGCAATTATCAAACAGTATGAATAGGCAATTTAAAGCTTATTTTTCAGCACTCTATTGGAACCTTATGGCTAATCATCTTATTCTACCATAAAGCTCAGCTAATAAGCTTCTTATAACTTCAAACTAAATACATTTTGAAATTAAGATAAGCACTGAAAAAGCTACCTACTTGCTACTGTTTTTGATGTTTTTAGTTTTTTAATAAAAAGACTAAGTTAAGCTAAACCTGACCCTAGTAAGCTAAAGACAACCAAACCATAATCTAATAATTAAGAAAAATCAACAATTAAGCAAAAACTACATGCAATAAGCTAAAAATCTATAATAAGCACTTAATAAGAACTGCAAACCCAAATAGTCCCTAAGGTGACTTTGAGCTTATTTTCCTATAAGCTAATGGATCCTTATGGCTTATTGAACTCTACTAGCTTAAACTACAACCTATAAGCTATCTAAAACTGCTTTTTAAAAAACAATTTGAAAATCAAGAGATTAATGAAAAATCCAATTGAAAACTACTTAACTACTCAGTAGGAGCTTAGTGAACTTATTCATTTGAAAAGACAAAATGCTGTTTTGCAGCTTAAAAATAGATATTAAGATATGCTTTTTAAACAAAATTAAGCCCTAACCTATATATTATGTCCTACAAGCTACTTGTGCAATAATTTTGAGAAGCTAAATCCTGAATTTTAAGCTAGAAAATGGCCATTTTGCTGTTTTCCCTATCTGATGCATTTGACAACTCTTTTAACCAAAACTCTCAAAAGCACAAGTGCAGGCTAATGACATGAATTCTACACTTAATAAACACTAAAACTAGAACAAAATGATTAACAAAAGTAGCAAGAACAAACTAGAGCTCAAAATGCATATTAATCTGAATCTGTGATCATAGATGCTAACAACTACTAACAAGCTTTTGAAAACTTGATTAAATCTTACAAAGACCTTAAAATCTAATCTTATAAACCTTAATATGATATTTAAAGTTAATCTAAAGGACCAAATGGTCTCAAGCAGTACTAACTTGAGTTAGTACTGCCTGAACCAAACACCCCTTTAAATCTCTTAAATACATATTCAGCTTATAAAAATGAGAACTAAGGATCAAACTTCAAATACCAGATAATATTAAGCTTATTGTAAACTTAATGAACAACTTTTCATAATCAAATAAGCCTGAACAATAATCTAATACACTATGCTAATATTTTTGGACTTTTTGACAGATTTTATAAAATAACAAGCAAACTATAATCTAAGCTATTTAAAGAACATATTAAGCATCAAATGATTAAAATAAGCAATAATAAGCAGATCTAAACTACAAATAAGCATACAATAAGCAGATGAAGCAGATTAAAGCTAATAGTATAAATTTAAGCTAGAATGTAAAGAAGAAACTTACAGGAGCCTTTGCTCTAAACAAGGCTAAGATTAAGCTCAAATGAGCTATCAACAAGCTCCAACTTATCCTTAGATAAGCTGGTGAGGTCATGGAAGTCCTTCCATGATTGACTTCCCTTCCATGTTAAGGCTGAGGTAATTTTTAGGGGTAGATTGGTAAGAATAAGCCCTCAAATAACATTTGAGAGCTTGGTTGAGCTATTAAGTAGATTAAAGAACTTATGAGCTTATGTGAACAAAAATAGAGCTTATTCAAACAATTATCTATCAAAGTAAAACATTAAGAACAATTGATCACTTATGAAAAACAAACTTTTATTACTAATATGAAATTGATTACAAACTTAAGAGAAGGTTACATTAAGTAGAAATCTATAAGCTAAAAACGGATTTGAAAATTACATAAGCTAAATCTAAAAAGCTACAACTCTATCACTACTCCTAGATAGATAGCTGTGAGAGAAGAGGCTTGGATTTAATACTGAGAAGAAGCTTCTAGGTCTCTCTACAATGCTCCTTCCAAGCTTTTGATCTCGTGCTTCCTTTAATTGCCAATCATTGGATCCTTTGTTTAAGCCGTTGGATCAAATAAGTGAGCACACGGATTGCCAGCGTGGCAATCCGTGTGCCAGAGTACTTGTGCTTCTTTAAGAAAAGATTTAGTGTAAAATTTCCATTCCTTGTGTGTTTCCTTGACTCCACGTGCCATACCCTTGTCCTGGCTTGACCAATGAGAGAGCTTGATGACGTATCCTTTTGCCAGCGTGAAGCTTGGTATTAGAATCATTGAGCCACATCATTAATCGCATTTTACCCTTTGATTTGAGGCGAGGTAATAGTTGGGAACGACAATGAATAGTAAAAACAGGATTTCCCGCCCTTTTCTTTTCTTTTTATATCTTTATTTGACCCGGGGTTGTGGTTTTGACTTGGGCTTTGGATTTATTAAAATGGAATTGGGTCGGGTGTAAAGATTTAAGGGTTTATGTTTTTGGTTTTATAAGAGATTTAACGACCGTTAGTCCTTAAGTGTTAAAGGACTAACGGTGTTAGGGTTTTAAGGGTTTAGGGACTTTTGGTGAAAAAGAGTTAACAATAAGGTCATTTTGGGTATTTTCAAGGGTTTTGTCTTCTTGTGGTTGACCAACGTTGACCAAGGATTGACTATGTTGACCATTGATAGCAATCTTCTGGCTCTTTTATACTCTATCCGTTCTCGAGTTCGTGTTTGTCCGGTTTTGACCATTTCCTTGTGATATTTGCATTATCCGTACCTACACATTCACAAACAACAAAATACACAAATACAAGCATATTTTTGCACATTTTGATCATTTAAAGGTCATTTTTGATATAGAAAGGATATGTGATTTCTCACATATCAGGTACGTCCTCAAGTCGCTTCTTCTCCAACTTGTCTTCCGTCTCCTTTGTATTAACGTTTGCCAAAAAGGCTGGACATCCTTTTAGCATGTATTCTTGTGTTTTGGTGTACGAGATAATGTGCAGATGAGCCTCGTGTCCCTGGTTGCTTCCGTCATCGTGAATAATTAGAGTTTCATTTCCCCAGGGGATACGAACGACCTTCTCGGCACACACAATGATTGCTTGGTACTTTACCAACCAATCCATACCAATTATAGCGTCGAAACTACCAAGTTCTACGGCCATTAAGTCTATGTTGAATAGGTGGTTCAGGATATTTAATGTACAACCCCTAAGGATAGTGTTCAACCCAATTATTCTCATGTCGGCTAGTTCAACGTCATAATAGTGATCTAATGCAGTTGGTGTGATATCAATTTGGGAGCTAAATGTAGTAGACACAAAACTCCTATCGGCACCAGTATCGAATAAGATAGAGGCATAGCGTTGTTTAGAAGGAACGTACCCGTCACAACGTTGGAGTCTAGGTTTGTCCTCGCATGCCCTACCGCATACACTTTAGATGGAGCATTGCCACCTCCAACTTGGTTACCACGGTTGTTGTTGTTCTTCAGCTTTGGACATTCCCTCTTAAAATGTCCCTAAACTCCACACTCATAGCAAGTAGGCGACCCAGTGCCCTTCTGGTTGTTAGCATTGTTGGCATTTGCCGTACTCCTACAGTCATCGGGCAAATGGTCAACTTTTGGTTGCATTTGTGGCATTTTAAGGAGCACATGGACCATCGTGGTGATAGTTGCATTTTGAGCATAGGGGTTTAGATCCCCTATATTGTTTCTTTTCACTAGTCCCTACAGTATAAGCCCTACTAGTGTTCTGCCTCTTGTTCTGTTGTTGTTGGTTCTGAGTGTTCCTTGTGGTGTCCTCAAACTTCCTTTTACTCTCTGTCTAGCGTTCAGCAAAAGTGCAGATTTTCTTATCCATTAGCTCCGGTTTTGCAGACACCGGCCCCAAAGGCCACGGATATACTCCGGATAGTTTATTTGTTTTTATGGTTCTCGATGATTAATTTTAATTTTATGCGATTTCAACTGCATCTTGCATTGTCTTTGGTTTAGACGCCACTACACTCCCATGAATCATGTCGGGAAGGCCACTGACATATTTTTCAATTTTATCAGATTCTTCAGGAAACATCCTCCCGCACAACAAAGCCAATTCCTGAAAAGCTTCGGAGTATAACTTTGTTCCAAGTTAGTACCCTTCACCTTCGGATCCTAAATCTCCATTTCAAGTTTATTGATTTCATTTCGAGGACAGTATTTGTCATTCATCATTTTCATGAGTGTTTTCTAAGGCATTTTGATATGTGAGAAATCACATATTATTTTTATACCAAAAATAGCCTTTAAAATGAACAAATTGTTGCAAAATAATGCTTGTATAGTGCTTGTTTTGTCATTGTGATGTGTAAGTACGGATAAAGCAAAAATCGACAAAGAAAATGGTCAAGAAACCGACAAACAACGAACACGAACGGATAGAGTACACAAGAGCCGAAAAGTTTCTAGCAAATGTCAACAAAGTCAACCTCGGTCAACCCTTGGTCAACCCACTAAAAGACAAAACCCTTAAATCTCCAAAAATAGCCCCTCAATGTTAAATAAATTTCACAAATGGTTCTTATACATTTAACACCATTAGTCCTTTTTAATTAAAAAGACTAACGGTCGTTAGCCATATAACCAAATCCATTTAACCTTTCACCTTAACCCACCCAAATAACTTCACTAGCCCAATTCTGTTTTTAACCGAGCCCCCATGTCAACCCATCTAAACCTCGAGTCAAACATAAACGTATAAAAGTAAAAATAAGCGGGAAAAGTTGTTGTTACTATTCATCGTCGTCCCAAGAAATTAACCCTGCATCAAAAATAAAGGGTAAAGTTCAATTAATGACGTGTAACAAAGATTCGAGTACCAACGTATAGCACCAGCATCAGAAAAAACGTCACGCTTACAAGCTATGTAATGGTCCAATTAGGACAAGGGGAATGACACGTGGGCTCAAGGAAACACACTCCAAAATGGGATTTTTGCACTAAAACCAGTGCAAAAGAAACACACAGCTACAAAGATATGGGATTGCCAGCTTGGCAATCCGTGTGCTTACAATTTGATCCAAGGGCTACAAGAGGGCATCTAATGATTGACAAGGATTCAAGGGTTAAGATCAAGACTGAAAGGAGCGTGTATCCAAGACCTAGAAGCTTCTCTTAAGCCTATAAATATAAGACCTTCTTCACTCACAGGATATCTAGCTTAATTTAGTGTAGCCTTAGTGTAAACATAGCTTATTGTAATTTTTAGCTTTAATGTCATTTTAAATATTTGTAATCTCTTTTTAAAGCATTGTAATTCAGTTTTATTTATAAAATTGTAGTTCCACATTTAAAATCTTGTGATTTAATTTTGTCTCACTATAACATGTAATGGTTCAAAAAAAGCTTTCAATTGTTATAAAAAACTCTCTAATAAGCTGTAATAATCTACTAGTAAAGACTAGCTAATTACTAACTCAACTAAGCTCTCAAAATCTTAGTTTGAGCTTAACTTATTCCAACAGTCCACAATCAAATATACCAACAGCTTATTATGGAAGGGAAGCCATAAGGATGGCTTCAGGACCCCACCGAGCTTATCTTAGATAAGTTGGAGCTTGTTTGATAGCATCAAAAGACAGTCATTAAAAATCCTGTGTTTTGTGCAAAAGGAAGTTGTAAGTCTAACTCATATATTTTGTAGCTTAAAATTGCATTATAGTTTATTATTGATTCTTGCTTCTTATATAATGTTTAGTGTAGCTTATTAAATGCTTATTATAGATGTTAGATCTTATTATCGTAATTGTTAAGCTTAGAACTTAATTTGCTTTTCATTTGTCTATAAATAGTGAAAAAAACCAAAAAAATAGCATTAGTTTGTAGTCTTTTTCATATCAGCTTATAGTAGTTATTATGAGAATTTTGCATTATTAGGAATTTTATTTCAGGTTATAAGTAATATCTGAGTATTAGAAATTTGTATCTCTTAAACATCATAAAGTCGTATCAAGCATAAACATGGAGGATTGAGTGCATCAGTTCAAGACATGCGGTGTTTGTGCTAAGGGGCAAAGCTCAGATACACTGTGTTAAACCATTTATCCTTTTAAAATGGAAGCAAACTGATCGAGAGATTTAGGTTTATAATGATAGGGATTTTAAAAGATGGTTTATTAGGATTTAATCAGTTTAGCGGAATCATCATTCAGCCCACCGTAGTCCTTAGATAATGTTCAGTGAAAAGATCAGCCTTCCTAAAGCTCATTAGTTTTAATTGAGGTTCTCCAGTATTAAACTTAGTGGATTGTATAGTTCTTCTTAGTGTTCTATTAGAATAGAAAGAAGTTTCTAGGCTGTAATTAGTCAGTATTAAAGTTATAGTTTGATTCGCTGTCAATTAGCGAATAACACCTCGTGTTTAGGTCATTGTACGACAATATGCTAATTCACAATTTATTTTTAGGGTTTGCTACGCGAGTTCTTTTAATTCATACTCAGCTAGACCTTGCGCACACACTCACGCGTAAACATACAAAACACACTTCAGTAGATCACTCTCATTGTACTAGCAACCCACACATATTAGCGCTTACTAGATCTCTTAAACTAATTCACGCATTGAGATTTATACGGATACAAAGCTAAGTGTCGATCCGGCTCATCTAATATGGCCAAGGATGGGGGGTCTATGAGTTGTTATTTATGCATTACTAGCGCACAATCATTAATAATCATATCTCTACATTGGAATGCCCACAGATCAAGGAGCTTGTTTTCAATCAACTAAGTATACAGCGACGTGAAACAAGACAAAAACAAATTAAAATACATCTCTCGTTCTAACTATAATTAATTTAGTAACTTCATTCATACAACTACACACTATAATGATCATCTTCTTTCAAAACATAATAACAAGACTAATATAAACCTTAACAAAACAATCATAACAGCAGATAAGCAACACATAACAATACTACTGTCAATAGACCTTCATTACAGTAAGACACTATTCACCTATATATACAAATTTTTAATTCTCTAGTCTGCTTTAGCATTCAAATACTCAAATATATATACGCTTCCATTCAAAGCATATAATTATGATTTATAATACTACAACTTACAATAGTTATCAACAGATTATACATAGTTCTTCTCGCACATCTGAAATAAGCTTACAATAATAAGGTCTGAACCACTCTACATGTGCGCGATTTATACATTTATTTAAGACTAGCGCTACATCAATACTTAATATAATGCAAGTATTCATTATATAAAAGATCAAAACATATCCTAACTTATATTAAGTCTATCCTACATTATTCTTAATTCTCCCCATAAAAGTCTTTGCTACTTTTCAAAGATTTAGTTTGGGGAAGTTTTTGAGGTATTTGGTTTTAGAGCATATAACATTGCATGAGGACACGACAATCGCTTAGTTTGGGGAATTTTGATATCTGAGAAATCACATAATCCCAAATTAGCAAAAAATGGCCTAAAAAATGAACAAATTGTACCACATTTTGCTGTAACATGATTGCGTTGTCTGTTGTAGTGTCATTTTGGATAGAATGTGTAGAGGGGTCCTGGGAGTAAGTTAAAATCATAAGACCTAAACGTGTGTGGGGGGGCGGAGAGCACCTATACGGGACGCAAGCGACACGGGGCGACAGGGAGTCGGGGGATAACAGCGTGGATCGTAGATGAAGGCACAAGCGGTGGGCGCTTGATAAGTGTTAGGTCTCGAAGTCGAACGGTGTGATCTCGAGGAGGCAAGGCGTTCAACGCTCGTGGTGTATCTTACACGGGGTCCGTGGGCGATGTATGAGATGGGGACTAACGGCGCTAGGCGTAGCAGCGGACAGTCTGCGGCAGAGAACCGGCGATAACTCGAGGTCGGTCCGTAACGCCGCATAACTAGTCCCCTGACAACGAGTGGATTGTAGACGGATGACAGAGTTATGATGACAGCAGCGGCAGAGGTTGTAGTCACTTCATGTAGACTGTGATTACGCTACCACCTGCCGGGAGTTTACACAGTGTTATGATAATCTCTGGGTGTCACTTGTAGCTAGGTATAATCAAGACATGAATTTTCAGGGCTCTCTGGTCTGTGGTTGGGTGAGAGGAGCGTGAGTATGATGAGGGCCTGTGAGTATGACTCAAGGAGTATCTCTAGGGTGGTGTGGGGGCGACCGAGAGATAGCGACCTTTTAACCCAGCCCGTCAATTGAACAGGAGCGACTGGAGCCTCGGCGGTGAGATATATGTTTAATATCCGCGAGGCCGGCAAGTTACAGAGCCCATTCTCTAGAGCCCCGGGAGATAGGAAGCACATCACCACGATATTAAAACACAGGTGCGCGCAAATAAGCTGGAACGAGACAAGGACGAGAAGGGTACTCCTAGTTCTCTATTGTGATGGCAAAGGGTTTGCAGTATTTCATTGGCGACGACGCGATGTAAACCCAGAGGATCTACGTCTGTAGAGATTCTCATCAGCCACGAGGCGCCGCGCGGGTTGTGCATGCAAGTGAGTCAGCATACAGATGCACGTGATCAAGCATCTCGATCTCGAGGGATTTCACCACGACGAAATAGCTCAGCATCAAAACATCACCACAAGCTATGATTGGTCAATTAGGACAAGGGGAATGACACGTGAGCTCAAGGAAACACACTCCAAAAGGGGATTTTTGCACTAAAACTAGTGCAAAAGAAACACACAACTCCAAAGATATGGGATTGCCAGCTTGGCAATCCGTGTGCTTACAATTTGATCCAAGGTCTACAAGAGGGCATCTAATGATTGGTAAGGATTCAAGGGTTAAGATCAAGACTGAAAGCAGAGTGTATCCAAAACCTTGAAGATTCTCTCAAGCCTATAAATACAAGACCTTCTTCACTCACAGGATATCTTAATAGAAATGAGTGTATCTCCGTGAGTTTTGAAACAAAGTCTTTCCGACTTTGAGTGGCTGGGAGGGGTTTGTGCATAGCGTCACTGGGTCCATGACTGTCTTCAATGTCAGACAACACTGACGGTAGTTTTACATACATATAAAATAATATACTTATAGAGAAATTAAGGGAATCCCCAAGTATCCCTTGGACAATTCCACTCACAAAGATATATATAGAATACGTATATTTTCGGATAAATATGATCACCCGGGTCGTTTCCCCAATGACTAGTGAAATTGAGACCTCGTTTTTGTTCGGATTATGACTTGAATAAGAAAATAGATGATTTGATAATCTATAACTACTAAATAAAAAACAATAATTAAAATGAACAATTAAGCAAATACGGGAAACAAATAAAATGCGACAAATAATCAAATAAGACAAACTTAAATCCTAAAAATGCAATTTAAATTTTTAGACCTAAAATAAGACAAAAGAAAATTTTTAAGAAAAAGAAAATTATTTTTGGCTTTTTAGATTTAAAGTTATGATTTTTCTAAGATTTAAACTAAATTAAAACGTAAAAATAATAAAAATATCAAAAATATAATCCTACAAATTTTATAAAAATTATACTAGATAAATAAAAAATGCAAAAAACTTATAAAAATAAAAGCCCCAAATTTTACTTTTTATAAGACTTTAATTAAACTAATTAAAAACTAAAACCTAATTATTAATAAAAGTGAAAAAATAAAAGAAATTTAACTACTAGGGACTAACGGAGCAAATCAGTTAACAGACAAAAGACTAACTGAGTAACAATGAAAACTCAAAAATTACAGATCCAGTCCCTGAGGCCTAACCCGTTTTCACCCTTAGTCCTAAATAGCTTAAAAATAAGGCGAACTAAAAAGTGCTTTTTAGGGAAAACTTAAAAGAGCAAAGTTAAAGATTAAGCTGGTGAAAACACTTTTAACAAAAGCACTAGGGGCTGAAAAGCACTAATTAGCTCTAAAAGAGCTTATTTATAGGCTGACCTCAGAAAGGACTTGTTTCCCTTTGGTTTTACTAAATAAGCTGTAAAAAACTCATTTTAAGTCCAAATTGTAAAAGGAAAAAAGTTCTAATGAGCTAAGAATTGCTTTAATCTATAAATGAAAAGAAATAAAGGTTTAAACTACTTTTAAGCTATTGAAATTGATCATGAACTAAGCAAACTCAGAAAATAAGCCATTTAGCACAAACATCAATTAAGCTAAAATTCTTAAAAAGCTATACTAGACTATAAGCTTAAAGGAACTTATAGAACTACTTATAAACTAACTGTTTAAGCAATAAAAACAAGTAACTTAAGCTAAATCTAACAATTTTAAGAAACTACTAATTACCCTTATCTATTATTGTGCTTTTTGGGCATTTTTGGGTGAATTTGACAGCAACATTAACCTAGGTAAATAAGCTGGAAAATGAAATTTAAGTCCTAATCTATATTAAGCTATTCCTAGACTATAAAATACTAAAAGATAAGCTACTAAATCCTAAAATTGATGGCTTAAATTGGGGCTTAAACATCAGCAGTACTAACTTTTGTTAGTACTGCTGGTGCAATTGGCAGTACCCAAAGACAAAGAGTGCAGGCTAACCTAGTGACTTCCATTACCTTAAACACACTCAAATTGTGTGTATAAACACAATGCAAGCAAAATCCAAGCCTTAAGGGCTTTGGATCAAAATTTCACAAGCAAAAATAAAGGCACAAAGTACCCTGGTGCTGAGAGGAAAAATTAAGTCATAACCTTTTGAAAATTAGAATCTAACTTTTGAAATTCGTTTTCTAATTGATCTTAAGTGATATTAAAACTGACTCAAGTGTTTTGCACAAGAGCCTTGACTTAATGAGGTCAAAGAAGCTTATTCCAAACACCCTATTCAGAACTTGACAGTTTTGAGAAAAGCTTTTTAAGTGAAATCTAATGAACAAGTATTAATTACCAGATGATTTTTAGCTTAAAACAAGCTTAATAAACATGAATTAATAGCTGAATTTAACTAGAAATCAAAGATTAATGCTATGCTATCTAATATTTTTGGTTTTTAGGTTTTTTAGACAGAATTTGAAAATCTAAGATTAATATCTATAAAACTAAAAACAGATTAAGATTTATAACTACTAGGCACTTAGAAGAGATAAATAAGCATAAATAAGACAATAAGCTAACAAATTAATAAGCAATGAGGCAAATAAGCAAAGATCTATTCTAATGAACTAGTAAATGCAAATTATAAAAGTAATGAGAATAAAGGAAACTTACTTTAACCTCTAGCTAAACAAGAGGTACCAAATTTGGCAGCTACAAGCTCCCTAGCTTATTAATAAGCTAGGGTAAAAGTCCATAGGGATCCTTCCCTTTTAGATCCCTCTTCCAAAAGCTCACAATCCATTATCCAAAGGTAAAAATGTATAAATATTAAGTTGATTTGAGGTTTAAGTAATATTAAGGCCTTTTGAGCTCAAATTTTAGCTTATAGACTAAAAGAGCTTATAAGTAGCTTATGACTATTTAGCTTAACAGTTAAGGTAAAATAAGAGCTTTATTAAGTAAATAAGATAGCTTAAAAGAGATTAAAAGCTACTGAATTCATTAATAGAAAACTTGATTACAATATTAAAAAGGAGATTACAAGATTTAAAGTAAAATTAAGCTAAAAATGAAATTACGCTAAAATCTATCCTAAAAGCTACTCCCCGGGTGTGTGAAAAGCGAGGCCCTATTTATAGGTGCTGAAAGAAGCTTCTAGGTCCAAACTTGCTGCTCAAGCCCTAAGCAATCATATCCACTCATTTCTTCAATCATTTGAGAAGCAATCACATCCGTTGGATTACAAATGTAGTCACACGGATTGCCAAGTTGGCAATCCTTGATGTGACACATTTGTGCTTCTTATATGAGTGAGTTTAGAGCAAACCCACACCTAACTTGTGCTTTCTCCATTGACGACGTGTCTTTTGGATTGAGAGATTAGTGAGAGCCCTTGATAAAGACTGATTTGACCCTGCCATCTTGCTTAGGAGCTCAAGAATTGACCACTTTGACCCTTGATTTTGAAAAGCCCCTTGTTTTGACTGTGGGTGAAAGGAGAGTGACGATGAATAGTGTTTTCCTTTTTCCCGCTTATTTTAACTGACTCAGGGTAATATTCGGTTTAAACTTTGGCCTATATGCAAATGTGGTCCTTGTCTTCTCTTTTTCCTTTTCTAGTTATAAATAACTTTAGGAAATTGCAAGATCAGTCCTTGTGGTTTATTAAAAGGAGAAATGGGCTAGTAACTTGGGCTTATGAATGGGTTTTTGGGCCAAATGGATCCGGGTAGGGTTTCCTAGGTTTTTAGAGGCCCATTAAGCTTTCTTGGGCCCAATAAAGGAGGAGGGGACATTTTTGGACTTTTGTGAGAGTTGAGGGACCAAAGTGAAATATTTTGAGGATTTGTCCTTTTGTGTTTGACTTAGTTTGACCATCTTTGACTGACTTTGACTTTTCTTGGCTGATTTTGACTAAGGCTTAACTTTCTGGCTTCGGCTTTGTACTCTTCTGATTCTCGTGTTCGTGCTTGCTTGTTTTTGACTGTTTTCTTGTGATTTTTGATATATTCCCAAACTAAACCTTTGAAAAGTAACAAAGATTTTTGTTGAGAGAGATAAGAGATCACAAGTTATAAAACACCCGACTTCCTATTTTCAAAGATTTTTTTTCTCTTTTTAAGATTTTTTCTTGATAATTAACCTAACTAAACAACTTATTATCTTGTGTTGACATTATATGTTGTTTTCATTACCTCCATAGGTAACTTTTAGATCAAGAAAAAAAAGCACGAATTTAAGTGGCTCGTAAAAGTAACTTCATCATCCCCGAATTCCACTTTCCCTTGCAAAGTAAAAACAAGATCATTGTCAATTACAAGTCATGACACTAACACTACTTATAAATACTAATTGTGTACTTACTTTTCCTCCCGCAAATCCTACTTTTGTATCTCAAAATTTTACTTAAGTCATATACCCGAAGGCTCTTTATAAGACTTGTTTCGATAACTTATAATATCCCAAAAATAAAATTAATGTTAAGAATCTCAATAATTTAACTCCTAGCCCTTTTCAAAAGATCAAATGTCATCAAGATTAAAGTCCACATCGAGGCAACCACAATTTGGCTTTATTAGGCTACTAAGCAAGGCACCTTTCATGTCAATATCTTAAGGCTCTTTAAGACCATGAATGAACCATCTTATTTATGCACCATATACCCTTAGGCTCTTTAAGCACAAAAATAAGACAAAAATAAAGCAACATTATTAATCCTTATCCTTTAAAGGCTTACAACCATCGGCCACGCCTCCGACAAGATGTAGCAAACATATTTTGACTTCGGTAACTTCCTCGACCTTTTTATAGAAGGCTGTAACATCGGTTGTGAGCCGGCAAGATGCAGCAAACTTTTATCAGTCTCGGATCTATTATTGAATTCTACTTTATTCCATATACCCCAAAGGCTTTTTAAAGGAATAAGCAAAATATTTCTTAATGATACATATAATATGCCAAATTAAGTATTCCTGATGTGTACTCATCCTAATCACAAAGGAACTAAAGAAAACTTCTATTAGTTAATTATTAACCAAAAAACCATACAACTTTATTTATTAAACATTTATATAACGGTGAAACAAGCTAATGGGAGAAAAAGCCACAATTAATACATATGAGCTTGAAAGAAAACCAACTATTCTACGTTTAATGTCATGACTTATAAATAACACTATCATTTCTTATTTTTTACAAGAAGAATTTGCAAATACTTAGCCATATAAAATCCAACTCGGCATATTTAAAATCTACTTGAGATTAGCACAAGTCTTCATTTACTAATGATTCAAGTCTAGCATGTTTAAAGTCTATGTGAGACTAGCACAAACTATCATCATTAATTGTTAAGGGAGAAAGCTAGAACTCTACACGTTCGATCGGGTCAAAAATTACTTTTTATTCTTACCAACGGAAAACCTACATTCTTGTCTTAACACTTATTATTTTATTTTTTTATTTTATTTTATATGACTAAAAATTTAAAATTTTTGCTATTTTTGTGGGAAAACGGGTACGTGAGAACAAAACAATAAGCAAGCAACATCAAATCGATAGATTCCCTTCCCCAAACTAAAACGAAACATTGTCCTCAATGTTTAAAGTCGGGTCTCTACGAAAATCTAAGCCGTTTATGAAGTATGCAAAGATAAACGTTAATCGATAATGATGAAAGGATATCGGATCTCCCCAAACTAATTTCACACAAAGGATGAGAAGCTCGAGTAGAACGGGACAAATCAACCGGACACGAGAGGCTTCAAAAATTGTTGGGTTGATCCTACAAAAATCACAACAAACAAGCAACAAAAACATCGAGAAATTGGAAAGATTACAAGCCTCTCCCACACAACACATTATATAAGAAAATAGAAAGAAAATAGAAAAGATAAGCAGGGGAGAACTCCACCAAGAAGCTGTTGTTTTTGTGTTTCACCGAGTTGCAAGCTCGACTCGTTCCCTGAATTTAGTTATCCTTAGGGAAAGCAATACTTAGAACAAGAAACTTCCCTTGAAACTGCCACTGGATTATGAAGCGTGATGATGCTGGGATCAAAAACAAAATTATCACTCCTAAAGGAGAAAATCAAAGGTGATTCCTTGGAATAAGTGAAGTGTGGAAGAAAAGTCCAAATGATAAATATGAAGGAATTGACATCTTCAACATTTAGAGTAAACGTCTTCTTACTTTGGTAGAAATCTTCATTAAGCACAACATACTTCAAACATTCATCTGGTGGTTCTGGCGGAGGTAGAAGAAATGAAGGTTCTTTGAAAACTAAAAGAGTCCCGGAGGAAATGTTCTCTTTTAAATTCTCCTCCAATGTTACAAGATTTTTATCATGAATGGCATGATAAACTAGTATACCTGGTTTGAATACTTTGTCCTCGTTTCCGAGAGAATTCAAGGTAACACTAGCCGACAACTCCGCAGTGAAAGGCGAGTCGGAATCTAACAAAGGAGATGGTAAAATACTTGATTCGGAGGAATCAAATGAAACGGTTAAGTCCTTTTTAAAATCCTTTGGTTTGGAGAAATGATCATTAAAATCAATCGGATTATCAAAAGTGATTCTTATTGGCATGACAATGGTATCGATTGGAATTTCTTCATCTTCTTCAACTGCTTGAGGTCTAGAAAGAGGTTTTGGTGTTTTATGTAAGTAAGTTGCTAAGAGACAAATTATCTTTTTCCTTATCGCAATTCGAGTCATCATTTTCCACACAAATCGGATCAAAGAGAAAAACATTGATGTTTTCCATGAACAAACCTTCTCTCCGGTGAGAGTAGGGGAAGTAGGATTGCTACTTGAAACTTCAAGGGTGGGAGGGAGGGTAAGATCAATTCCCGGTGGAATCGAATCTCTTTCAAGATAAGCTTCAAATTCACTTTCTTCCGGTGAAGTAAGTATGAAGGAAAAAAGAAGACTTAATCTCGGCATCCTTATCATTCTCTTCAAAGAGAGGATTCACATTGCTAGATTTGAAATTATCATCGAATTCGAAAAGAGGATTTGAGTAAACTTGAAACGTTTCTTCATGCAAGTCCTTCTTAAAAGTCGAGTCATCATTACCCGGTGGTAACGAATCAAGAGGAGCAAGTTCATCGGCGAACTTCTCTAAATTATCACTAGTCTTCACCGGAGAAGAACTAGGAGGAAGAGTATTAGTGGTACTGCCACTAAACGGATCATCTTTTGAAAAATCAATGATAGAAATGGCATGAACAAAATTCTTTTCCTTGTTTTTCTCAGATTTATCGGCATAATAAACAAGTTCTTCTTTTCCTACTCTTAAAGTCAATTTTTCCTCGTACAAATCAATTAGAGCTTTTGCGGTGCGAAGGAATGGTCTTCCTAAAATAATAGGTACTCTAGGGTCTGGCTCAAAATTAACCACTATAAAATCCGCAAGAAAAGTGAAACCATCAACTCTAACTACAACATCCTCGGCTATGCCCATTGGGTGAGTAATCGAACGATTGGAAAGTTTGAGTGTCATACGAGTAGGAGTCAAAGCTTCAAGCTCAAGTTTCTTGTAGATAGAATGAGGTAAAAGGTTAATGCTAGCTCTAGAATCGGCTAAAGCATTAGTCCTATTGATTTCTTGTAAAGCACATGGGATAAGAAATTTTCCCGAATCTTCGAGCTTTTCGGGGACTTTGTTCATAATGATAGCGGAACATTCAGCATTCACGGTCATGATGGCAATCTCCTCAAGCTTCTCTTTATTCCTTAGCAATGAGCTTAACCATTTGTTGAACTTTGGCATTTCGACGAGAGCATCTTTTAATCCAATCTCTAAACGAAGTTGTTTGAACATCTTCAAAAACCGGCTATGTTGAGCACTTGGTTTATCGTTCTCTCTAACTTTCATCCTCTCGGGATATGGAAGTTTATATTGATACGAATAAGGATTTGGAGAATTAATGGTTTTCCTCGCTATTGGTTTTGGGTTTTCTATGAAAATGGATTCTTCTTCCTCCGGAGGTGGGACATGTGCGGTATTCTCCAGATTTGGATTTTGCACTTTTTCCGTTGACGTCTTCGGGTTTTGTTTAAGTTCTTTTTGAGGTTTTGAAACATCGGGTGTAGGAACAAGAGGAGTCGAAGGTTCTTCCAAAGTCTTACCGCTCCTTGCGGTGATAGCATTAATTTGCTGGCGAGGGTTAGTCACGGTTTGACTTGGTAGAGTTCCTGAATTTGAGGTAGAAGCTGAATTTTTGAAATTATTACAAAGACTTGTCAACAAACTCGTGACATTAGCCATTTGATTTTGCAAATTTTGACCCTGATTTTGAACATTCTTTAACACCGCATCGTTTGCCTTGACGTAGTTTTCAAAATCCGTTATTGAGACACCTTGGATTTGGGGCGTAGGAGCCTGAAATGGTGGAACTTGATAAACCAGTGGTTGATTGGTTGGTGGTTGAAAAACTTGACCTTGATTGTTTTGATGGTTTTGGTTAAAATTGTTTCCACGGTTTTGATTTGAATTTTTGAAATTATCACAAAGACTTGTCAACAAACTCGTAACATTAGCCATTTGATTTTGCAAATTTTGACCCTGATTTTGAACATTCTTCAACACCGCATCGTTTGCCTTGACATAGTTTTCAAAATCTGTTTTCGAAACACCTTGAATTTGAGGCGTAGGAGCTTGATATGTTGGAACTTGGTAAACCGGTGGTTGATTGGTTGGTGGTTGAAAAACTGCTCCTTGATTGTTAGGACGGTTTTGGTTGAAATTTCCTCCACGGTTTTGATTTGAATTGAAATTGTTTCCTTGATATCGGTTTTGGTTGTTTTGGACATTCGGTTGATTGAAACCCGGTGGTTTCATTTGACTTGCCAAATTAGAAGGTTTTCTTTTGACAAATTGCAACGGCGGCGGTTTGTTGAAATTGATAAATGTTATCATGAAAACGGGAATTCATTCCTTGTTAACGGCAATTGTTGAATTATGACTATGTAGTAAACCACATGTGACACTAAACTTCCTCTACTGCTTTGCGGTAGCAGGAGTCGTCAGCATTCTTTTCACTAATCGTTTCTCTAAACGGTTAATTCGGATTATTCATTTGTCTTCAAGTAAGCGCGGCCATTTGTGAATCTCGAAGATTATGAGAAAGGTGAAGAAGTAGAAGAAGAGCATTCGGTAATATCCAGTCTCCTTGAATCATATGGTACTTTGACTTCAGTGAATTAGGAGGGCACTGTTTTGGGATTCTCACTTTTTCGATTATTGGCTAAACCTTTTCGGGCTCATAGATTTCTAATGTATAAGAAAATTGCCACCCGGCGGAATCTAAGCATCTTGATCATTGTATTCAAGGAATTGTAAAAGTATCAAGTTGGTGTAAGTCTGAGAAACCATGGTGGAGGGACATTGACGAAGAAGTTCCTTTGATACGTTCAATGCTTCGTTGTAGGTTTCATTTGGTTTCTTGGTAAAAAAAAGTATGTGATTTTGTTTTCGAAGGTTAAGTTGTTTTCGTAAGGTGGAAAGAATTGTTTATGAACTTTGAAACAGAGTTCAATCCCATGTGAGAATTGATCTAGGAGGTTCCTTATCTAGCCAATCTCGGGCTTCACCGTCTAGAGAGAAAGGAAAAAGCAAAAGCTTAATCGAAGTGTTCGGAACTTCGGGATGTCTAAACGTTGAAGTGACCTTGTTGAAAAATCGAAGATGATTATGAGGGTCTTGTCTACCCGTGAACTTATTACTTTGCACAAGATTAATCAAAGGTTGTTTAAGCTCAAAATTGTTTGCATTTATCGGTGGAACAACAATTGCATCTTCGTATCCTCATGGAGCTTGTTAGCATTTGAGCCATCGTACGATTGTCGGCCATTGGAATATCGGGTTCCTCAATAATAACCGTTGTTAATGTTGTTGTCGACGCTTCGATTTATCGAGTTGAGAATCGAGTGCGGCATGCACTAAAAATAAAGAATTTAAAAAGCAAACAAAAAATACACTAAATTTTTTTAGTTTTTTTTTAGCCAATCTATTTTTAAACTGGATATACGGAGCAACTTAAAACCAAATTAATCAATCTTAACTTCACGGTAACTCTAAAAAAGATGCTTTGCAACGGTGTGCCGTACTTTACGCGCGTAAGTGACACAAATGACAAGTTTTTGAATATTTGGTTCGATTTGGGAACTTTGCAAGTTCACCGGAACTTATTTATGATAATACCTCATGAAGGTATTATTTGTGGTGTGAAATGATAATACCTCCGTTGAGAATATTATATTTTGGTATTTTTACCAATTGGTGACTTTTATTTCTTAATTAAAAAGAAAGATTTTTTTATATTTTTGATTTTTCTATTTTTTTATCTTTTACTTATACTAAAAAGAAAAGGAAAATATTTTTTACTTTTTATATTTTATGATTTTTTTTGGATTTTTGAATTATAAAACAAAAATGAAACTTTCGAGGGCGAAAGGATCTTCAAACCAAATCAACAAACACAAAACGAAGGAATCTTAAACACTAGTCCCCGGCAACGGCGCCAAAAACTGATTGTAGTTTTATATACCTAAAATATATAACAATATAATATAAACCTAAGAGCAATTAAGAAAATTACCAAGTTACCCTCGGTAAAATTCACTCTCAAAGATATATAATATATAATATATAATACGTATACTAAACCGGGCAAATATGATCACCCGGGTCGTTTCCCCAAAGACTAGTGAAATTGAAACCTCGTTTTAGTTCGGATTATGATTTGAATGAAGCAAAGATATTTTTGATAAGCTATCACTACTAAATAAAAGGCAACAATTTCAAAATTTAATTAAAAACGTGAAACGGGACACTAAAACTAAGGCCAAAAACCTAAATTCTACAAAATTAAACCTAATTTTTATTTCTCTTTTTAAATGTATTTTAATTGACTAAAAACGAAGTTTAAAAAAAACTAGAACGAAAACGGGGTTAAAACGAGAGATAAAAATTAAAACCGAGAACGGGAACGAAACCCGTTCTTTAAAAAGTGAATTTTTGCAAAATAGACCCTACGAAAGTGAAACCAATTTTCCTACAAACTTTATATTAAAAGAAAATTTTATAAAAAAGATTTTTATTTTTCTGATTATTTTTCTATTTTTTATGATTTTTTAAAGTTTTAAAAGAAAATAAAAGATTAAAAATACTAAACTTATAGTAAAAATTCTAGAAAAAATACCGAAAATAGCTTATGCTATTAGGATCCTAGGAAAAATAAGACTTAAGTCGTAGCTTATCAAATAAGCTACGAATTAAGCTGAAACAGCTTATTTAGCTTAAGAGGCCAAAACTAGTATAAAACTTAAATGTTGCATTAGACTAACAGAAAAGTCCCAAGGGCAAGCGGTAAGTGTGTGTGTGAAAAAGGTTGATGAGGGTTGAGACCCGGGTTCGAGTCTTGCTCACCCGGGTTTCCCCTTATCCCTTTTTTTTAGAAAAACTTTGAAAAGCAAAAATGTTGATAAGCCCTTGCTTATCAACTTTTGTAAAAACACTTTTTGAAAAACTAAAGAAATAAGTTGTTAAACAGCTTAATATGACAAAACACTTAAACTTTTTATAAAATTTAACCTTTAACTGCTATTTTAAACAAGAAGTAAATAAGCTATGCTTCAAACTTAAACAGCTAACCTAGAATATTGATAAGCACTTAAAAACTAAATCTAAGACAAAAATAAGCTAGAACTTATGAGCTTAAAGGCTCAATAAGCTGTTTGAGTATCTCAGCTTATGCTGAGATTTGCAGGCTATACTAGCCTATTTTAGGCTTAAAAATAAGTCACTAAACCTAAGATTAAGCTAAAAAACTTTGCTAAACTTAAAACTAGACCTAGGACTCTACTAAAATCAGCTTTTAAAAGACATTTTGAAATATTTTTAAGCTATGAAAAAGTTGTATGAAAAAGGCTGTGACAGTTTAAGCAAATTAAGTAAAAACTTGATAAAAAGCTAAAACAAGTGCAACCCTACTTAAAAGCTAAGAAATGGAAAACTAAAACTTATTTAAGCATTTATAAGCTTAAACAATTCTAACTACCAACTTTGAGCTTAATTGAGCTTATTTAACTCTCTAAACAGCACTGTGCCAAACACCCCTTTAACTATTTGGTTTTCAACTAAATGCTTTAAATCAGGCTAAATAAGCTTGGATAAGCCAAAACAGATACTTAACTAAGCAAATTAAGGGCAAATAAGCTTAATCAAACAGTAATTAAGAACTCAATAAGCAAAATAAGCTATTCTACTATTATTTGGTTTTTTGACAGTTAATAAATGAAATTTAACTAAAATGAAATCTAAACTAAGAATTTAACTAAATAAGCATTTATTAAGCATAATAAGCATTCATAAACTGAAATAAGCTGAAATAAGCATATTAAGCAAATGAACAGTAAAAATAAGCTAAAATTGAAAAGTAGACAGAAACTTTAAAAGAGAAAATGTACCTTTGATCCTAGCTAAACAAGGATCTACAAAGCTTAAAAAGCTTATCTACAAGCTCTGGCTTATTTGCAATAAGCCAGTAAGTCCAATAAGCCCATCCACATTTGGCTTATCATCCATAAACATAGCATTGGTAATATGAGAGCGATCTAACAGTCCATAAGAGCTTAGTTAAGCTATGTGAGCTTAACTAAATGAAACAACGGCTTATTTAGATAAAAAGAGCTTATTATGAGCTTATTAAAGTGAACAGTAACATTTAAGCTTTAAAATTTAAAACATGAATTTAAATGAGAAGCTAAATTTTATTAATGGTAAAAAGATTACAATGCTTATAAAAGTAAATTACAAGAATTAAATTGACATTTTAAGTAAAAATAAGCTGTAAAATAAGCAATAAGCTAAATCGTATTCTACACTACTCCTAATCTGTATCCTTTGTGTGTGTGAGGGAGATGGCTATTTATAGCCAGTTGGTGAAGCTTCCCGACCTTGCCTTCTTGCCCACGCTCCTCTTAATCATGCCCGTTGGATTCTTCAATCATTGGGGATTGATTCATAGCCGTTAGATCACATATGTCCACACACGGATTGCCAGTGTGGCAATTCATGATGTGACATATGTGTTACTTCTGTGAGTAGCCCGCATTCTAAATTCCTCTTCCCTTTGTGCTTTTTAGCCATCCAACGTGTCATTTCTTTCTTAGGATTGACCAATGAGGAGGCTTGATGATGTAATGACCTTGTACACATGTTCCTTGACCATTGAATTGTCTAAATTATCCTTTAATTATAAAAAGCCCTTTGATATGAGGCAAGGATGATTTAGGGAAGATGATGAATAGTAAAATGGATCTTGGTGCTAATTTTTGTTTTTAACTGAATACGGGTTAAAATAGATTTAAACTTTGGGCTAATGGCATTTCTAGTCCTTGTCTTTATTTCCTCCCTTTCTAGTTATAATTAGGTTTTAGAAATTGTAAAACTAGCCCTTGTGTTTTATGAAAAAAAGAAATGGGCTAGGGTTTTGGGCTTAAGGATCCGGGTAAGGCCCATTTAGGGTATTTTAGGCCCAATAAGGTTTTCCTGGGCCCAATAAGGGAGGAGGGGACATTTTTGGACTTTTGTGAGAGTTGAGGGACCAAAGTGAAACATTTTGAGGATTTGTCCTTTTGTGTTTGACTTAGTTTGACCATCTTTGACTGACTTTGACTTTTCTTGGCTGATTTTGACTGAGGCTTGACTTTTCTGGCTTCAGCTTTGTACTCTTCTGATTCTTGTGTCCGTGCTTGCCCGTTTTTGACTGTTTTCTTGTGATTTTTGATATATCCGTACCTACACACACAAAACACAAATACAAGCATATTTTTGTATTGGGTTATCAAAGCATCTTAATTATACACCACACAACGACCCCATCAGGAGTTAAGGTCAATGTAAGCTTCTTCGATATGCACATGCCTAATGTTGCATGGTATCTTAAGGTTGGAGGGGCATCCCTCCGTGATGATGGGGTTCTTAGAAATATTGAGGGGATTAGACCACTCATTAGGTATCTATGGTAGGTTAGCTCATCTTTAGTCGAGAAAGTGTCGAAGTATTCCATCGTTAGTTCTTTCATCGCTGCCCCTTCGCCTTTATTCGAACCCTCCTTTCGGGGTTCATCATCATCTCGTATGATCTTGATGAACATTACTTCACCATCATCCCCTTTAGAGCAGACAAATTTTGCGTAGGAGGATCAAGGAACCAATCCGAGTGATTCAAGCATCGAGTTTAGCTTTCGTACCTGTTTTGTGGCGATGGACGCTAATGGATCAGGTTGTGGGTGTGGGTTAGAGTTGGTGTTTCCAAGGTTGCCTTTTTCTTCTTGTCCTATGTCAGGCTCATTAATTTGGGATTCTTCAGGCTGCTTAGGGTAGATTTTCCAAAATAAAGCGTACTCGTTAAGAACGCAATAATTACCGCTCTAGCCCTTTTACAAAAGATCAAATGTCATCACTATACAAGTCCACATCGAGTCAACCAAAAATTTTGCTTATTAAAGGCTACTTAAGCAAGGCACTCAGTTCATGTCATATACCCTAAGGCTCTTTAAGACATGAATGGACCAATCTCATTTGCACCATATACCCGTAGGCTCTTTAAGGCACAAAATAAGACAAAAATTAAGCAACATTATTATACCTCAGTCCTTTAGAAGCTACAACATCGGCCACTCCTCCGACAAGATGTAGCAAACATATTTCGACTTCGTAACATCCTTCGACTATTCGAAAGGCTGTACCATCGGTTGTGAGCCGGCAAGAAGCAACCAACTTTTAATCATCTCACTATAGTATTGAATTCAACTTATCACCATATACCTAAGGCTCTTTACGGAATAAGCAAAATATTTCCTATTTACGATACATAAAATAATGCCAAATTAAGTATTCTGATTTACTCATCCTAATCACAAAGGAAACCTAAAAAAACATTCTAAAGCTAATTATTAACCAAAAAACCATACAACTCTATTTATTAAACATTTATATATAAATGTAAAACAAGCTAATGGGAGAAAAAGCCACAATTAATACATATGAGCTTGAAAGAAAACCAACTATTCTATGTTTAATATCATGACTTATAAATAACACTATCATTTCTTGTTCTTCGCAATTTAAAATCTCTAAGAAAAAAAATTCGCGAACACTTAGCCTATATAAAATCCAACTCGGCATATTTAAAATCTACTTGAGATTAGCACAAGTCTTCATTTACTAACGATTCAAGTCTAGCATGTGAGACTAGCACAAACTATCATCATTAATTGTTAAGGGAGAAAGCTAGAACTCTACACGTTCGATCGGGTCAAAAATTACTTCTTATTTTTACCAACGGAAAACCTACATTTGTGTCTTAACACTTTTTTTTTTAAGACAAAATTTTTTTTATATTTCAAATGACAATTAAGAACTTAAAATTTTAAATTTTTTTCTATTTTTGTGGGAATACGGGTACGTGAGAACAAACAATAAGCAAGCAACATCAAATCGATAGATTCCCTTCCCCAAACTAAAACGAAACATTGTCCTCAATGTTTAAAGTCAGGTTTTCACGAAAATCTAAGCCGTTTATGAGGTATGCAAAGATAAACGTTAATCGATTATGATGAAAGGATATGGATCTCCCCAAACTAATTTCTCACAAAGGATGAGAAGCTCGAGCAGAACGGGACAAATCAACCGGACACGAGAGGCTTCAAAGAATTTGTTGGGTTGATCCTACAAAAATCACAACAAACAAGCAACAAACATCGAGAAATCGGAAATAGTACAAGCCTCTCTCTACACAACACATTAGATAAGAAGAAAGAAGATAGAGAGGATAAGCATGGGGTGAACTCCCACGAAGCGGCTTGTTTTTGGTCACCGAGTCGCAAGCTCGACTCGATCCCCGAATTTATTCGTCCTTGGGGAGAGCAAATATGGAAGAAAGAAACTTCCATAAAAAGGCCAACGGCTTTAAGAAATGAAATGTGATGATGCCGGGATCAAAAATGAGATCTTCACTCCCGGTGGAGCAAGATAAAGGAGAAACCTCGGGATAAGTGAGAAATGGTAGAAATGTACGGATGGTAAATGTGAAGGAATCGTCCTCTTCAACATTTGAAACAACTATATTTTCACCTTCTCCTGGTTCAAAAGATTCATCATTATAAAGCATATCAAGACAAACATCCGGTGGTTCTGGAGAAGGTCGAGGTAATGACGGATTATCAAAATGAAACGACTCATACTCGGGAAGAGAGTAATTAGCATGAGTAGTGGTACTGCCACTTCTCGTCTCTTCCGTATGATCGCTAAAAGACTCGAATTCGGGTAAGGAATTATTCGAAAAAGAAAGAGAAGTTTCGGACGAATCACTATCCATGATGGGAATAGGATTGTCTTTCAAAGATTCGATATTAGAAATAAGACGACTAACGTTCAACAATTTTTCACGAAGGATAACGTCTTGGATTTGAAGGATATCATCTAAATCAAACTCTTTCTCTTCTTGATTGACATCATTCACCTCCTCTAGGCTAACGTACTCGATATCTTTAAAATAATCGTCATCACTCGAAGTTCCATCATTCGGATCAAAATCGGCTTCAACAATTCCTGGTGGAATTGGAGCAATATGAGCAAGTTCACCGGCGAACTCCTCGAAAATAGGGTCAATCTTAGAAGAATTATCAATCGAAGTATCACGGTTAATCAAAGATTCCACAAGTTCGGACTCAACATTAACACGATTATCATCACAATTAGGCACATCAAACGTATCGTCGGAAATTCCCTCAAACTCACTTGGGATTGGGACAAGGTTCTCAACACTAGACTTTATTACTTCGTCCGATTCCGTTGCTGGAATAGTGCTAAGAGGTTCATCCCCCATTATGAGAGAATTCTCGGACTCCTCGATCGGTAAGTCGGGTGTGATTGCTTTAGACGTAGAATATCGAGCAATAATATCTCCTAAAGGAATAGAATCATCCTCGTCATCACAAGTAATAGAAAGCATGTAACGACAGGCAGCAGAATACTTTTCTTCTTCGTAAGCTTGCTCCTTTTTTCGAACTTCGCTTCCCCATATATTAAAATCTTGCTTAAGTTTTCGAATTCTAATCTCACAATCTCTCTCATATTCTTCATCAATCTCCTCGCCTCGAAATCTTTTATAACCCAAATTATTTATTATTCCCTTAATTTCTCTATCGACCAATTGTTGTTCATGCATCATTTCCTCGATACTCATATTCTCTTTAACCGTTTGTTCTTCCGCGATTTGCTTTTTTAATTCCTTTAACATTCTTTGATCTCGTTTTAATTCTTCAAGCTCTTTAAGAATTTTATCAAGGGCTTCTTGACAATCGACGGAGTCCTGCGGAGGTTGTGGGTGGTCAAAACCGGAATAATCATAACTCGGATTAGGTTCATAGCAAGTTTCATTGATCGGTTGACATTGATAATCATGGTGAGGACCCCCGCAATAAGCACAACAAAGATATTGTTGAGAAAAACTCGGTGAATTTTGTGGATAATAATTATCACTAAAGTTTTGATTGTAGCACGGCTCCTGTTCATAGACAAACGGGAACTGTGGTGAACAATCATAACCATAATGAGCATTATTTCCACATAACTCACACAAGTAAGTCTCAAACTGGAGTTGTGGAGGGTAGGTGAGAACACTTGGAGAAACATTGAAAGAATGAGGTTTGGAATTATAAATGAATGAATTCTCATTTGGCAAAATCTGTGGGAGCTCATTAATGGTTTGATTGCATTGTTCTGGATTAGAGATAATCGGAACTTTTGGTGGACAATTATAACCGTAATGAGCACCTTTACCACAAGATTTACAAATGCATCGTTGACAAAAAATTCCATCTAATGAATCACCGCACTCATAACAACAATTATGGTCAATCTGTGGAGGATCTTGCGAAGACTTTACACCGGGGTCTTGATTGACAACGCATGGCTCTCGAAGAGCATTAACAACATTGGTATTGTCGTCAGATGATTCGGAAGTATCTTGAAAGTCTTGGAAAATTCCATTTGTAACACAATATGTAATCAAATCTTCCTCAAATTCCTTTCGTAAAAATGCACATCCACGACAACTCGGACCATCAACCGGGGTTCCACATCTTGCACAACGCGGAGAAGAGTCGGGTACGGGAACAAGAATCTTGTCTTCAAGATTCCCTATTGAACAACATTCTCTAGTGTACAATCTTCCACAAGTCGAGCATTCCTTGATAGCGTAGAGGGATTTTGAACGATGAGACGCCATAAGAATTAAACAATTTAGAGGATTAAGAAGAAGAATTAAATGGTTAAGAAGAAAAAGAAGATTATTTTTGATTTTTTCGATTCTTTAAACAACATATTATTTTATTTTTATTTTTTTTAAATTAACAATGAATTTTAACGGTTACACGGAAGAGACTTAAACCAAATAATCAACTACTTCACGGTAACTCTCAAAAATTGCTTTTCAAGGTGAGCCGTACTTCGTAGAGACACATAATGGTCATGTTGTAATCTTTAGTTCGATTTGGTGAACAAACCAAGTTCACCGGAATTAATTATGATAACACCTCCGTTGAGAATATTATATTTTGGTATTTTTACCAATTGGTGACTTTTATTTCTTAATTAAAAAGGAAAATTTTTTTTAAATTTTTGATTTTTTTGATTTTTTATCTTTTACTTATACTAAAAAGAAAAGGAAAATATTTTTTACTTTTTATATTTTATGATTTTTTTTTATTTTTTTTTTTGGATTTTTGAATTATAAAACAAAAATGAAACTTTCGAGGGTGAAAGGATCTTCAAACCAAATCAGCAAAACACCAAACGTAATTATAAAACAAGAATGAAACATTCGAGAATGAAAGGATCTTCAAACCAAATCAACAAACACAAAACGTAGGAATCTTAAACACTAGTCCCCGGCAGCGGCGCCAAAAACTTGATAGACAGTTTTATATACCTAAAATATATATAAAATATAATACCTCAAAGAGCAATTAAAAAAATTCCCTAAGGAAAATTCACTCCCAAAAATATATATAATATAATATATAATACGTATATTAAACCGGGCAAATATGATCACCCGGGTCGTTTCCCCAACGACTAGTGAAATTGAAACCTTATTTAGGCTTGGGTTATGATTTGAATATGAAAATAGATGATTTGATGATCTATTACTACTAAATAAAAACAACAAGTTCAAAATTTAATTAAAATCGCCAAACGGGACACTAAAACTAAGGCCAAAAACTTAAATTCTACAAAATTAAACCTAATTTAAATTTTTTCTTTTTAAATGTATTCTAATTGACTAAAAACGAAGTTTAAAAAAAACTAGAACGAAAACGGAGTTAAAACGAGAGATAAAAATTAAAACCGAGAACGGGAACGAAACCCGTTCTTTAAAAAGTGAGTTTTTGCAAATTAAACCCTACGAAAGTGAAACTAATTTTCCTACAATCTTTATGATAAAAGAAAATTTTATAAAAAATATTTTTATTTTTCGGATTAATTTTCTATTTTTAATGATTTTTTAAAGTTTTTAAAGAAAATAAAAGATTAAAAATACTAAACTTATAGTAAAAATTCTAGAAAAAATACAGAAAATAGATTATGCTATAAGAATCCTAGGAAAAATAAGACTTAAGTTTTAGCTTATAAAATAAGCTACGAAATAAGCTTAACAGCTTATTTAGCTTAAAAGGCCAAAACAAGTATAAAACTTAAATGTTGCAATAGACTAACAGAAAAGTCCCAAGGGCAAGCGGTAAGTGTGTGTGTGAAAAAGGTTGATGAGGGTTGAGACCCGGGTTCGAGTCTTGCTCACCCGGGTTTCTCCTTATCCTTTTTTTTTAAACTTTGAAAAGCAAAAATGTTGATAAGCCCTTGCTTATCAACTTTTGTAAAAACACTTTTTGAAAAACTAAAGAAATAAGCTGTTAAACAGCTTAATATGACAGAACACTTAAACTTTTTATAAAACTTAACACTTAATGCTATTTTGAACAAAAGGTTAATAAGCTAAGCTTAAAACTTAAAAAGCTAAATTAAAAGATTGAAAAGCACTTAAAAACTAAATCTAAGACAAAAATAAGCTAGAGCTTATGAGCTTAAAGGCTCAATAAGGAGCTTGAGTATCTCAGCTTATGCTGAGATTTGCAGGCTATACTAGCCTACTTTAGGCTTAAAAATAAGTCACTAAACCTAAGATTAAGCTAGAAAAATTTGCTAAACTTAAAACTAGACCTAGGACTCTACTTAATTCAGCTTTTAAAAGACATTTTGAAACAATTTCAAGCTATGAAAAAGTCGTATGAAAAAAACTGTGACAGTTTTAAGATTAAATGAGAAAAACTTGAGAAAAAGCTAAAAAATGGAATGCAGCCCTACTTATAAGCTATGAAATGGGAAACTAAGACTTATTTAAGCATTTATAAGCTAAAACAATTCTAACTTCTAACTTTGAGCTTAATTAAGCTTATTTAACTCCCTAAAAAGCACTGTGCCAAACACCCCTTTATTTTTTTGGCTTTTCTAACTTAACACTTAAACAAACCTTAAAACTATAAAAAGCTAAAACAGATTTAAAATTAAGCATATTAAAGACAATTAAGCTGAAATAAAAAGGAAATAAGCACTTGATAAGCAAAATAAGCTAAATTACCATTTTTTTAGTTTTTTTGACAGTTAATGAATGAAAAATAACTAAAATGAAACCTAAACTAAGAATTCAACTAGATAAGCATATACTAATCATAATAAGTGCAAATAAGCTATCATTAACAGTAATAAGCTGAAATTAAGCACAATAAGCAATTAAACAGTAAAATTAAGCTAAAATTGAATTTGAGCAGAAATTGAAAATAAGAAAGAGTACCTTGATCCTTTGCTTAAACAAGGATTAAATTGCTCATAAGAGCTTATCTACAAGCTCTGGCTTATTTGCAATAAGCCAGTAAGTCCAATAAGCCCATCCACATTTGGCTTATCATCCATAAACATAGCATTGGTAATTTGAGAGTGATCTAATAGTCCATAAGAGCTTAGTTAAGCTATGTGAGCTTAACTAAATGAAACAACAGCTTATTTAGACAAAGAGAGCTTATTATGAGCTTATTAAAGTGAACAGTAACATTTAAGCTTTAAAATTTAAAACATGAATTTAAATGAGAAACTGAATTTTATTAATGGTAAAAAGATTACAATGCTTTTAAAAGTAAATTACAAGAATTAAATTGACATTTTAAGTAAAATAAGCTGTAAAATAAGCAATAAGCTAAATCGTACTCTACACTACTCCTAATCTATATCCTTTGTGTGTGAGTATAGGGCTTTTTATAGCCTGCCCGGAACCTTCTAGGCTTGCCTTGGATCCCAAACCTTAATCAATCATCACCATTGGATTCTTTAATCATTAAAGAATTGTTGTAAGCCGTTGGATCACATATGTGCACACACGGATTACCATCGTGGCAATCCGTGATGTGACATATGTGTTACCTCTGTGAGTGATTAGAGAGATAAAAAAACATATCATTTGTGCTTCCCCATTGAGGACGTGGCCTATGGCTTGAGAGAGCTACTAAGGGCTTTTGAGAAGACCCTTTTGTCCTTGCCATAGTGATGTACAGCCCTTGAATTGACTATCCTGCCCATCAATTTTGGAAAGCCCTTTCGTTTGAGTGAATGGTAATTTTGGGACGACGGGTGAATAGTGTCTAGGGATTTTTGGCGCCTAAATTCATTTTAACTGAATTGTGGTAAAATTCGGTTTGAACTTAGGGTTAATTACACAATGAGCCCCTCTCTATTCTTTGTCCAATTTTAGTGTAAAATGATTTTCGGAAATGGCAAGAGTAGTCCTTGTGGTTTTAATGAAATGAAATAAACTAGGAAAATGGGCTTATGAAATGGGCTTTTGGATCCGGATAGGGTTTCCTAGGTTTATAGAGGCCCATTAAGCTTTCATGTCCTAATGAAGGAGAGGGGACATTTTGGACTTTTGTGAAGGTGAGGACCAAAGTAAACATTTTGAGGATTTGATCCTTTTGTGTTTGACTTAGTTAGAAACCATCTTTTATTGACCATGATTGACTTTTCTTTGACTGGATTTGACTGAGGCTTGACTTTTCTGGCTTCGGCTTTATACTCTTCTGATTCTCGTGTCCGCGCTTGCCCGTTTTTGACCGTTTTCTTGTGATTTTTTATTTATCCGCACCTGCACACACAAAACAAATACAAGCATATTTTTGCCATTTTTGGTCTGTTTTGGGTTTATTTAGGATATTTTACGTACAAACGGATATGTGTATTCTACACTTATCAAAATTCCCCAAACTAAACGATTGTGTGTCCTCACGCAATATCACATGCCTTATAACCAAATACCTCGAAAATTCCCCAAACTAAACCTTTGAAAAGTAGCAAAGATTTTTGTTGAGAGAGTTAAGATATCACAAGTTATAAAACACCCGATTTCCCATTTTCAAATATTTTTCTCTTTTTTATGATTTTTCTTGATAATTATCTTCCTAACTACAACTTATTTGTGATGACATAATGTATTGTTTTTATTACCTCATTGGTAACTTTAAGCATCATAGAATAAAAAGCACAATTAAGTGTCTAAAAGATAACTTCATCATCCCCGATATTTTTTTACCTTTCCCATGCTAAGCTTAAAAACAAGATCATTGCTAATTACAAGTCATGACACTATCACTACTCATAAATACTAATTGTGTACTTACTTTTCCTCCCGCAAATCCTACTTTTGTATCTCAAGATTTTACTTAAGTCATATACCCGAAGGCTCTTTAAGACTTGTTTCGATACTTATTAATTCTAAAAATAAAGCGTAATGATTAAGAACGCAATAATTAGCTCCTAGCCCTTTTCAAAAGATCAAATGTTTTCAAGATTAAAGTCCACATCGAGGCAACCAAAATTTGGCTTTTATTAGGCTACTTAAGTAAGGCACCATTCATGTCATATACCAAAAGGCTCTTTAAGACATGAATAGATCAATCTTATTTGCACCATATACCCTTAGGCTCTTTAAGGCACAAAATAAGACAAAAATTAAGCAACATTATTATACCTCAGTCCTTTAGAAGGCTACAACATCGGCCACGCCTCCGACAAGATGTAGCAAACATATTTCGACTTCGGTAACTTCCTCGACCTTTTAGAAGGCTGTAACATCGGTTGTGAGCCGGCAAGATACAGCAAACTTTTATCAGTCTCGGATTATTAATGAATTCTACTTATTCCATATACCCTAAGACTCTTTAAGGAATAAGCAAAATATTTCTTAATAGCTCTAACTCGCTGTTTTTACTGCCTAACTCGCTAGTGTCATTGACAACTCACTACTTTGAGAAGATTTGGGCAGCATGACATTTGACTTTGACCTTAGAAATTTGTCTTCAATGTACCTGTAACTCGCTACCTTAACTCTCTTATACAGTACCTTAACTCGCTGCTACAGTACCCTAACTCGCTGCTACAGTACTTTAACTCTCTGCTACAGTACCTGCACAAAAAGACAACTCTCTGACACAGTATGGTCGACAACTCTCTGCTACAGTACCTTAACTCTCTACTTTGAAAAACGTTGTTTTTCACCTAAAAATCACCCTTTTGAACGTTTTTGCTTGGTTTCTTTTGCACAACTTGGTATTAGAAGGCTATAACAACTATAAAAACATGAACTTTAACATCACAAACGTCAAGATTAAAGAGAACCAAGAACAAGACTATAAACCTTCAAAAAACCAATTTTTTTGAACAAATAAGCCACGAATTTGAGCTTATTAACCACAAAACAAACACTAAACACCCATTGGCAATTGATACCACATGTTATCCCACAAGTTTAATCTATACACAACTAATAAGCAACCCAAATAAGCTCTAATAATCCGAATTTAATAAGAAGAAAAGGGAGAAAATGAAATGGTAGAATATTAGATTAGAAGAGAGAGATTGGTGAGTTACACATAGAACAAATGAAGCAAATGTAACCAACACCCTCTCCATGTGTGGAGAGGGTCCTATTTATACCCCTAGCCAACATGTAGGCGTATGGGCTTTTACTAATGGGCTGGGCTTGGCTTAACTTGGGCTTTGAGCCCGAAACATGGACAATATTATATTACAATCCAAGCCCGTTTACCCCGACTAGCCTATTACTTAACAAGACTAATTGCGACTAATAAGACCGATAACATTCTTGTTCGACTTATATAAAATTAAGGCTAACAAATTGCCATAGACAAACAATGTGAAATGTAAACATATTGGTGGAGTCTTTCGACCTATATCCACTAAGTATGAATAATCAAACATCAAACAAGTATCCGAGTAATTAAACATCGAATTCATCATTATCAAGTTCATAAGCAAACACTAAAGCTTGTTCATATCATCATCCATATTAGCCCAAATAAATATAAATGACTACTCCATATTCATAACAATCAAACACATAACAAGCATCATAGATTCAGAAAACATTATATTCATTAAAGATAACGTGTTTATACCGATTCCACAAGCAAATGATATGATTTATTACAAGAACTTTCTTGATCCAAACACTACTTAATCGGAATATCAACTAGTAACACTTCCTCTCCACCACATTTGGCCTGAATATCTTCCTCCTGTATGGTTGTAACCTGGAAACTATGAAGATTCAAAGAATACTTCCACAATTTCCCAAGAACTTCTTCCTAACTTGCTAGAAAATTCCCTAGAACTCTAAAATGATTTAAGAGATGATTGGGTGAAGAATGGGATGCTCTAATCCCTGAATTCATGCCCCCTTTTATAGTAAACCTTGGTGCATTAGTTGATGAAATTGGAGGAGTGAAGGGTTGCACAATCATTGCAATCATTTATGACTTTGGAGTAACTGCAGGAGAAGTGCACCGCACTTCTAAAATTATGCGCCGTATTATGCGCCGCACTTGGTCATTTAATTAAATTGCATTTAATCCGCTATGAAGTACACCGCACTTCATGGAAGTGCGCCGCACTTTGGCTTTTTTCATTAACTCTTCCATCTAGATTCTTCTATTGACGACCGTTAGTGTATCTAACGGAACATCTTTGCACTTTTAGTCATTTTCGTCATTCTTGGTCCTGAAACAATTATTATACCAACAAATAACAAAACTTGCAATATTTCATGCGTTAACATATATATTTCACATATTTTAGAGGCATATTTTATGTATATTTAGAGCGTTATCACTTGGCGTACAGTTCGTGGAGACGGTGTCAGGATTTCCTGTGACGCCGTCAAAGTATTCAAGGGACGACGTCACAATCTTTTGTGATGACGTCAATATAGCCGACACTAAGAATCCCGTAGAATAACATGCGGGTTGACGGCGTCAGGATTAACATGGGACGACGTCACGATTTATTCTCTATATATAACCCTTGTTTTTTAGTTTTAAGTGTGGAAAACTTTAGGGAACGAACCTAAGTCGTGGGTACACTTTGTAGCAGTGGTGTTAGACGTTTTTAGGGTTTTTTAACCCTTGTGTACTCACCATAACTCTATGTTTAATTGAAGTGAAGTTCGTTATCCCTTTTAATCATTTGAGATGCCTATGTGTTGTTTGATTAATTGTTCTTCGCTTTCAATTAATATGCTTGGCTAAATTTATTTGTGTTTACTTATGATTGTATGAAAACTTGTTAATTATCCCTTTTATTATTGCTTCTTGTTAATGGTGTGCGCGTTAGGCTTTAGAAAACTAGCTATAAGATATTAAATTAGCATAGACGTCTAAGGAAACGCGATTAGGTTAGAGGATACCTAGCAATAGTCTTCATACTATCTTGCCATTTGGGTGGATTCCAAATTAAGTATTTAATTATACTTACACATTACATTAACGAGGGTGACGGGCAATAAAACGAGAGATATTAACTAGGGAGTAGTGCATGATTATGTGAACACATTTGTTTAACCATAAGAGTTTTCCATCACCTTTACTTTTCTGCAATTAGTATAGAATTAGGAGTAGTTGTTAGTTTAATCAAACCTCTTTCAAACCCGAGATTTTACCTGCTTTCTAAAAAACATAAAAACACAAAAAAAATCTTCTCAACCCTTTGACCTTAGTAACATACAATTTGAACCTACCCAAACTATTCCCCTAGAGAACGATCAATCCCCTGAGTCTTACCTATACTAACGATTAAGTACTCTGCCTATGAGAGTTGTAAAACTTCAACGTTTACAACATATCCGCATCACCAATGATGAAACTATGATGTAATGATAATGAACACGTTCCCCTACTTAATCTCTGCCTTTTATGGTGTTTCTGGAGTTCTTGAGTCGTTGTAGGGTTTTGGAATAAGAGAATGGTGTCTTGAACCAAGCTAATGATCTTTATTTATAGGGTCTGTGAACAGAGTCAATACGACATATTATCAATCGTGAATATGTCGTATCGTGACGTGAGCGTAACATTCAAGTATTAATTTAAATATCAAGTCAACGCTGACGAATGCTTTCAATATGTCGTATTGCACCAATGGTGTGAATACGGTGTATGCCTTCAATACGTTGTGGCCAGTTCTTCATTAGGGCTAGGGGTGTAGCCACGTTACTCGTACTGGGGGGGACATGCCCCTACCCAAGTTCTTACGGATACGCGAAATATATAGGAAAAAAGGTCAAATTAAATGGAAAAAAGTCGAGTGCCCTCTCCCAAAAATCCTGAGTGCCCTCTTTGTTTCAGCTTATCAACAATTGTAATGTTAAAAAAGTGTTATTTGGTGGATTTGACTTTTTGATTCATCGGGAAAAATGGTGGAACGGGGAAGATAGAGAAGTGAGACAATGAGATAGTGAGGGTGTGACAAAGTGGGTGAGTGGGTAATATATTTAATATTATTTTTAGTATTTCTCTCTTTTGGTTATGTGCATATGCTTTTTGCACGTTGGTAACATGAATTGGAAGTTTGGTGCTCACTAGGAGTGTTAGTAGGGTCGGGTTGACCCGACCCGAACCCAAACCCGAAAAGGCTTATCGGGTCGGGTTAAATCGGGTTAAAAAATCTTATCGGGTTGTTTTGACCCGAACACATTAATCCGATAGTGTTATCGGGTCGGGTTCGGGTTATATAATTAATGTTATCGGGTCAACCCGATAAGACCCGAAAATCAATATTTAATTTTTTCTCCTAATATTTTTATACTGCGATGTCATCTACATTGTTGCTAAGAACCTGTGATCAAGTACCCACAAGTCAGGGGCTTTACTATTGAGTTAACTTTTTGCATCTCAGTGCTCCATATGTTTTTTGCATATATATATCTATACTGGTTATTAACATTGTTGGAAGAATATCATTACCTTACACATAAAACAATGGTGAAAGAATACCCTCGTGAGCTTCGTATTTACATAAAAAATGGGGAAACAAGTTACTAGTATTTGATTAAAACAAGAAAGCTACGTTTTTAATTTTGCTTTGTAATCCGCTGTAGCCTTGTAATGCAACATGTAAGTAGTATCATCCGATAACCCGAATCACCCGACCCGACATAACCCGACCCGATTACCACCAGAACCCGATAACCCGATTTCTTATCGGGTCGGGTCGCGGGTGAATTTTAAAAAATCAAAACCCACTCAATCTGACCCGACAAGACCCGATAACTCGATAACCCGACCCGATAACACCCCTAGTACTCACATGTGAATATGTTACAATCTCAGCATAGGTTATTATTAACAAAATAGGTATCTTATTGTAATTTGTTAGCATCATAATATGTGTTTTGTAATTTGTAATTTTCATGTATTAATCACATTTTTAAGTTAACTTTTAAATAAAACCACAAGCTTTTTTATACAAAAATTTACAACACACGTTTTAAACTATTTCGTTGAATCTGCACATTTGATCTAAAAATATAACCTTCGTGAATTTATTTCAAGACAAAATAGTTGAAATCACAAATTAGTTTTTCTTACATAGACCACCTAACGATGTTTTTAGTTTTGATTGCATTGTAGGCTTGTGGCAAAGCATTTTTGTTTTCTTGGTAAACCCCACCTGACTTTTTAAATCCAAAAAAATTGACATGTTAATCAACTCTTCTTGTTGCTCGATGCCCCCGTAATCTCATATCCTGGCTCCGCCATTAATTAGGGCTCCAATACATCGTATTTGATGAAATGTGAATACGACATATTCGTTTGAGTACTTGTGTTTTCTTGAAATCTTCGTAAGCTCCTTAATCCGGCGTATCACCATATGTGAATACATCGTATCCTTGGAATGCATATTTTTCGTTTTTTTTTCTCCAAAGTGCTTTGTGTTCCGTGTCTTTTCCAATATTGCTTCAAAGGTATAAATAATCAAAAGTAAATGAATTTATGCCAATACTTAGATAAAAACATAAGAAATGAGCAATATAATGAGATGCATTCTCCTAGATGAAGTTATGAAGTTTAACAACTAGGTCATTCTAAACTATGCATGGGATTGTTTCACCGCTGAACATATAAAGATCACATAATTAATAGTACCAATATAGAAAAAATACAACAATATTAGCAGATTACCTCAGATCTTGGAGCTTGAACTGTAAATAATGTTCAGGCTTGTCCGCTGAATCCATAACCGTGATGTTATTGTTCAGAATGAATCGACCAATTACATCAGGAAAAAGAAAAGAAAACAGAATAATTATTATACACCAGATGTGCACACAATTATATAATGTATGAGTTGTGTGTAAAAAACTTACCGAACGAATACTTGAGATCAATCTTGTGTTCTAAAAAACTTTGAAACACACAAAATTCAATCGCTCTTGTATATCAATAAAAAGAACATCGACATACATTCGTTCTTTTAAGAAAATTGATTTTACATGCACAAGGAGCTAGTTTAAGGATATCTATATTGTTTTAAGAAAATAAAAAAAATCTTAGAACACTTGTCAAATTATACGCATTGGAAGACCACTCACATATAAAAATAGTCGCATCGGCGTAAAATAGTAATGTAACAATTGTTATCAAACAAATATTAAATACCCGCGATTTGCGGTGGTATATTACATTAATCAGTTAAGTCGTCACATTACTTTACTTTTTCTGCACTACAAATACCACATATGTCTATATAATTTGATTTCATACGTTTTCATTTAACTAAATTGTATAACGCAATTTATATTCTTTATCTATTATTGAGTGTATCATCTAAATATTTAAGATCAAAACCTTCTCTTGGTAGTGAGTATAATGACACAAAATCAAAAACATTTTTTCTTGTTGAAAAAAGAAGAAAAATTCTACATGACCGTCTATATATTTTTATAAAAGCCTTTCATATTTTGAGAACTAAATAAACAAATGAAAATATTGAAGCTAAATAACAAATTTGTATTATACGTGTGCAATCAAATTTGTCATCTTTTAGTCATGACTAGCAATCTAAGCATAAAATTATAGCATGCATCATAATTAAATAAAAAAGTAATAATAACAAGATACGTGAATTAAATATATATGGATAAAAATTTCATATTCAATATATATAAGTATGTCAAAACACTACAACATCACACATGCAGTTAAACATGGTAAAATTCACGTTTTCACCATATGTGTTGTGTTTATCATGTTTACGTGTAATCTTTAATACATACTTTTTTTATAACCTTTACGACTGAAACTTATACAAATTAGACAAACTTTCTCATATACAAATTAGACAAACTTTCTCATATTATACGTGTTTTTCGCCATTTCGTTGATGTGTTATGTAAAACCAATTGATTTTCTTACGTACTATTTCCG
>BQNB010046603.1:2359-43598 GCA_026074375.1 Tanacetum coccineum
ATTAAAGATCCCTGTTTACCCGGAGGTAAGTGACCCTAGAAATCCCTTGGCTTTCAAAGAAGAGATACTATTAGAGGACGCCATCGCGGCGAACATAAGTTGTGCTGAAAAGAAGAAGAAGTGTCGGGTGGTGTGCCGCACCCATGGAGTCGGTTCCGCCCACCACGACAGGCCTGATGGCATCCCAGTATCCGTGCCCACCATTGCTCCTCAATGTCTTTCCATCCTGCTGGCGGATGCTGCTACACAAATAGAGACATCTAAAGATGAGGCGTCTCCTAGTTTGATTAGGTCCAAGTCTTTACCACCCATGTATAATTTAAATTTCCCTAGTACCATCTGTGGTACTTAGACAACATTTTTTTTGTAATATGTCCATGGGTATCCGTGATTAGCAATGTAATGTATTGTCTCCTAATATATTTTATTTATACCCATATTTGTAGTGTATCACATGCTCCATGGGAGTCTTTTCTTATGTTCCTAACATCTTTGGGACATGCAAAGTAAGAATACAGAATTTGTGGGCGTTAGGGTTGCAACCCTCTTATACGGCAAACAATTATTAGGGTGCTTAGCCTTTAGATATCCAAAGATATCCGTCGCATTAGGTGTATACTTTATGGAATGACAAAGAGTAGAGTTAGCTAGACCCGCGGAATTTTATTCTTAACTTAAAAACAAAGAGTAGAGTACGAATACATGGATTACTTTATCGAGGGCCCTAATCAAGACACAAACTTATCCATGTCGTGGCTTAAAGGTAACATTTCTTGAGATTAGTAATGTTCCATGTCCGCGGGAGGATCGTGTCGTCCATGGATCTTAGCCTGTATGCTCCGTTTCTAAGTGCTTCTGTGACCTCATAAGGTCCTTACCATTTTGGCCTGAGCTTCCCTCCGGCCACAGCATGACTTGCGTCATTGCTACGGTAAACAAAGTCTCCAGGTCTAAAAGTAACACCTCGAACCCTAGCATTGTAGTACTTTGTCATTTGTAATTTGGTTTTGGCTTCGCGGATTGCTGCGCGTTCACGCCTTTCTTCTAGTAAATCCAGATTTAGACGTAGCTCTGCATCATTGTGCGCGGCGTCCACTACCGCGGTAGGTAAGTTGGCATTCTGATTTCCGCGGGTATGATGGCTTATGGTCCATAAGTCAAGGAGAATGGGGTATCATCATGGGTTGACTTAATCATTGTAAGATGTGCCCAAAGGACATAGGGAAGCTCTTCTATCCAATTCTTGTTTCCCTCGCTGAGGCGGGCCTTAATTCCCTCACCTAAACTCTGGTTTGCTCTTTCTACGAGTCCATTGGACTGTGGGTGTTTCACTAAGGCAAAGCGTTGTGTGATACTCAACTTTTTATACCAATCCTTGAACGGGTTGTCGTTGAACTGTTTACCGTTGTCCGAAACTATTTCTCTTGGGAGACCGAAGCGGCATACTATGTTGTCCCACATGAACTTCTTCATGTGATTGCGAGTGATTGTCGCCATGGATTTCGCCTCTATCTACTTCATAAAATAGTCCATAGCGACTATCAAGAACTTGACCTTCCCTGGTCCCTCCGAGAAAGGACCAGCTATATCAATTCCCCACTTGTAGGATGGCCATGGAGCCGTGATGAGGTTTAGCGGCTGTTGGGGGTTCCTTGGAACACGATGATGTATTTGACAATCATTACATGTGTGTAACATATCTCGTGCGTCCCGATGATGTTGGCCAATAATATCCGAATTGCATGGCTTTGGCCACCACGGACCGTGGTCTTGCGTGCATACTGCATGACCCCTCATGAATTTCACGGATCACATAATCTGCTTGGAGTGGTCCGACACACCTTAGCCACGGCTTTAGGAATGACCGCTAGTAAAGAACCCCTTCCAACAGTTCGTACTGTCTAGCCTTGATACGGAGTTTACTTGCCTCCTTTCTGTTGTCGGGAAGAGTCCCTTCTTTCAAATATTCTATTATTGGTGTCATCCATGTCGGTTCATCTTCCTCTACCACGGTCGTCACCTCCTTCTCTTGTATAGATTTTTCTTTCAGTATCTCGACCAAGACTGTTTGGATAAATGCACAAAGCTGGTTGACGCAATCTTGCTCAGGGCATCTACTTTCTTGTTTTGACTTCGTGGTACTTGGCTTATAGAAAAGTTAGCGAAGTTGTTGACCAGGCTTTTAACCTTCTCCAGGTATTTGATCATATTTTCTTCTTTAGCGACGTATGCCCCTAGGACTTGGTTTGCTACCAACTTAGAGTCTACACTTGCGTACACATTGCGTACTCCCATCTGCGACGCGATTCGTAGGCCAGCTATTAGTGCCTCATACTCTGCCTCGTTGTTAGAAGATGTGAACTGAAATCTTAGCGCGTAGGTAAACTCCGTTCCCTCTGGGCTTGTCAGTATTAAGCCAGCGTCGGATCCATCTACACATGATGATCCGTCCGTGAAGAGTGTCCACAGCTCCTGCGGGGTTTCAACCACTGATGTGTCTGGCGGACTTTCGTTCGGCTTCTCTACAAGGAAATCTGCTAGGATCTGTCCTTTCACAGGCGTCCTTGGCCGGTATGTGATATTGTGTTCTCCTAGCATGACGCTCTATTTATGTAATCGTACTGCCACTTCGAGACGTGAAATTATTTGTTTGATCGGTTGGTCGATAATAACCGCAATAGGATGCGCTTGGAAGTACCTCTGCAACCACTTGGCAGTAAAAACCAGTGATATAACTAGCTTTTCTATTGGGGTATAGTTTAGTTTGGGGCCCTGTAATGCGCGGCTTTCGAAGTAGACCGGCGTCTGAACTGTGCCCCTTTCAGTCATCAAGACCGCACTAATAGCTCCGTGAGAGGCGGACAGGTATACGATCAATTCCTCCTTCGGTTTGGGTGCCACCAGCAGGGGTAGCTCTAACAAGTGCTACTTTAGTTGCTTGAAGGCTTGTTCTGCGTCTGGTGTCCAATGAAAGTCACTTTTTTTAATGTACTTCTTCAAAGTTTTAAATAGCGGCAAGGACTTTTCTGCTGACTTGGAGAGGAATCTGTTCAAACTAGCTAACTTCCCATTGAGGCTCTGGACCTCTTTGATTGTCTGTGGGGACGGGAGTTGTAGTACCGTGTCTGTTTTGTCAGGGCATGATTTTATCCCTTCTGGGCTAATCATGTATCCCAAGAACATTCCTTCCACTACCCCAAACATACATTTTTTGGGGTTGAGCTTCATGTTGATTTTGTGTAATGTACGGAACGTTTCATCGATATCTCTTAGCATTTCTGCTTCTGTGTGACTCTTAATAACCAAGTCATCAATGTACTTCTATGTTCTGACCAACTTGGCTGTCAAAAGCTTTATCCACCAGCCGCTAGTACGTGGCACCAGCGTTCTTGGGACCGAAGGGCATTTTGGTATAGCAATATACCCCATGGCTGGTGTGGAAAGCTGTTTTCTCTTCATCTGACTCTACCATCTGTATCTGGTGATAGCCTTTGTAAGCGTCCAAGAAACACTTAAAGAGGTAGCCGCAGAGAGATTCAACTTTCTAGTCGATTTCTGGAAGGGGGTAACAATCCTGCGGATAGGCCTTGTTTAAGTCCGTGAAATCCACGCACATCCGCCAGCTATCGTCGTGTTTTTTCACCATGACTGGATTGGACAGCCATTCGTGGTAATAAACTTCTCTCATGATACCTGCCTCTACTAGTTTCTGTACCTCCGTTTGGATGGCTTTCGCACGCTCTGGGGCCTGGCCCCTTTTCTTCTGTCGAACAGGCGAATATCCTTCCCGGATATTGAGTCAATGTTCAGCTATTGATCGCGGTACTCCTGTCATGTCCGACGGCTGCCATGCGAATATATCTAAGTTTTCCTTCAGGAGTAAGCATAGTTTCGTTCATCCTTTCACAGATAGCGTCCCTTCGATTGCTACTTTATGATCAGGGAAATTTGGATGTAGAGCTACTTTAAAATTTTCATGATAGACTCCAGCCTCTTTGGGTGTCTCCTTAGACGATGTAATCACCGTGGCACACTTAGCGGGTATCAAGATAGTGCTACGGATAGTCACTATTCCTCCGTCGACTGGGAACTTAAGCATTCCGTAGGCTGTGGATGGTACCGCTTGGATTTCTCTTATTCCAGGTCTTCCAATGATGCCATTGTACGGTGATAATGACCTTACGATCATGAAATTCATCCATGCTTTTGTAGAATGAACTGCGTCTCCTATTGTTACTAAGAGCCTAAGTTGTCCCACGGCCATATAGTTTCTCCACTAAAACCGGTTAATGATGTCGTTGTCGAGACCATTGTGGTTCTTGATTTTCGGTCTGAGCCGGGTGTTGAAGCTGTGCTCGTAGAGCCACATTTATGTTGAGGAACCTCCATCTCACATATTGCGAGGTGATCTTGTGCCGCTAATTTCCGCTTCGTATAATCAAGCGAATTCCTTCTATCAATACTGGTTGTTGGTGAATGGGAAACGTAATTTCATTGATACGTTCAAGCTTGGTCACTTTCTGCCTTTGTTTTTCTTAGGGCCATGGTTGTATCATATAGATTGCCATAGACTTATCTTTGGCCGGGTACTTCCTTCTTTCCCACCTTTGGTTGATCTCTTCCTTGCTTAATTTCATTAATTAAATGCGAGAGCTTGCCTACTCGCACCAATTCTTTGATCTGCTTTTTTTAATTGCATACACCCGTCTATACTATGTCCTTTATCATTGTGGAAGTCGTAAAACTTGTTGCTGCTTCTCTTCTCCACCGAGGTTACCATAGGTGGTGGCGGTTTAAACTTTCCTGCTTCAGCTGTGAGGATTTCCTTGGGTGTTCTTGTAAGGGGGGTAAACCTGCTAGACCCCCGTCCTTCCCTTGGCTGACCTTGGAAGTCAGACCTCTGCTCTGAAGCATGCCGCTTTGACTGGTCATGTGCCCTTCATGATGCGTGACCTTTCTTTTTGCCAGCAGTGGCGGTTTCTCCTCGTATAAAGGCAGTGGTGGCGATCATCATTTCTTTCATGGTCTTTGGAACATGTTCGTTAAGGCGCTTTGTCAATTCAGGGTTGTTAACCCTATGCATGAATCCAAAGATCCGCATGCACTCAGGGACTCCCTTCATGCGTTCGGTTTCCACCTTGAATCGTTCCATGAACTCCTCGATGGTCTCTCCGTCCCTTTGCTTGATATTGTAGATTTTGACGGGATCTTTAACGTACTTCTTTTGCTGCATAAAGTATGATAAGAAGGCTGCTTTGAGATCCTTGTATCCATCTATGCTCTCCGGAGGAAGCTCATCGAACCATACTCTTACGGCCCCTATTAGGGTAGAATTGAACATATGACACCATGTAGGCATTGCCCAGCGTTCCACATGTGCCGCCGCTTAGAAAATTTTTACGTGATCCTCTGGTTCCCCTGTTTCGTCATAGGTCTTCATGTTATTAGGCATTCGTGTTTTTTGTGAACTTTTGAAATTGCTTATTCGGGGTGTGAACGGATCCACCTCTTTACATATCCAAGGCACCGCCAAGTCATCCTCATCCGTAGACTTGTGCCTTTTTGACTTTAACTTCCAATGTCCTCCATCGTTGGTGCCACTCTCCAATACGTGGGATAATGAGGATTCACTTCCTCTCCCTCTTTTCACATAACGGGAGCGGTCTCTATTGTGAGAGCAATATCCGTGTTTGGTCCCCGTCCCGTAGGAGAAGCGGGTATTATCATATGATTCTTTGATGTAGCGGGAGTAGTCTCTGCTCCGAGGATGATCTATGTTAGAAGAGTCCCGCTTGTGAGGGCGACTTCTACTATGAGAACGATCCCTAGAGTTTGCCATGTCCGGTCTGGATTTAGTTATGCTTGGCGAGTAAGTATCACAAAGTCGGTCGAATGCGCTCTACCTTCGATGACCTAGTCGGTCAAGCACATGCCGATCATTGTATCTCAAGCGGTCTCGCACTTTCAGTCTCTCTGATGGGTTACGGTACCTTGCGGACAAGGTCCTGGCACTTGAGTTTTGAGAGCCTTCTCTTATTCTTCTTTTCTTTGGACTTTCTCTGAAGTCCATCCTAGCATGGACTTCTTTTCGCTTGTCACGAAGAATCTTGTCCATAATGACCAGCAGGATATCCTCGTAATACTCTTTACAGAAATCTTGGATGTTAAACCTGGGTGTGGCATTCGCATCTTTCAGCGTCTTTTCTTTGGTTGCAGGTTTTGTGACAGTAGTCACAATGGGGGTTGTGTTAGCCATTGCGCTCATTTTTCTGAGAGTAATTCCTAGTGTTTGGTCCCACGGATGGTGCCAACTTGTTGATACAAAATTTAGGTCGGGTCTTGTTTGGTCCGAATAGGCTGCTATTCGGGTATGAAGTGCCTTGTTTTTGTACCAAGTGAACTTGTTTGAAGGACCCTGCATAAGGAATAAAACACAGTTAACCTTATCGTAGGAGTGGATCCCACGATTAGACTCTGGCATGAGAGTAAGCATATGACTTTGAGAGAATAATCGAGTGTAATTAGGGTTTGTAAGATACGTGTATTGATAACAATTGCGTTCCTTTTATAGGCTGAATAATCCCTAGGGTTTCGATATCTTTCGGCCCAAGATACGGCCGATATCATAGGGATTCGGAATTATCCTAACCGATTTAAATAAGTAAAGCGTATCTCTTATTTGATTAGGTTATACTTTCTTAAAGATAACTTGTGAAAATACTGCGGCCACGGACAGCGTGCTGATTGCCGCAACCCGTAGGTCAAGGAGGCCGTGACCGCGATGGTGCGTGGGCCGGAGGCCCTTTATCGGCTACTAAGCCCATAATAGTATGAGTGGGTCGGGCCGATCCATACTATACATCATCACTTATCAATGAAAAACCTTTTACAAGTGCTAATATGTCAGGTATAAGACCTAGTTTTTATAATTATAATTAGTTTTCTAAATTTTTTTAAATTCTTTTGTTTTAAAACTGGGTCTATTATGTTTAGTGTTACTTTGGGGTTGATTATAGATTTTGGTGTTAATTAACATATGAATGATTCTACTAAAAATATGTTTAAAGTGGTTGATATTGATAGTCATCCTAATGGTACTCTTGCTAAAATTACTAATATTGGTAGTCTAAGGTTGACTAATGATGTTGTTTTATTTGATTTCCTGGTTGTTCTGAATATAGTGTCAGTTTGTTGTCTATGATTAAAATGATCAAAGATAGTAAATACTTTGTTGGTTTTGATGAGCACAAATGTTATATTTAAAATTAGAAACTGGGCAAGTTAATGAGGACTGGTAGTGAAACTGGTGGTTTTTACATGTTTAATGTTGATAAAATAGGTAAGTCTGATGTTACATCCATTTGGGGACAACACTTTTCTTTTGTAGTGAGGCTATTGTTGTATGATTCTGTATTCTTGTGTTACATCCATTTGAGGACAACACCTTTCTTTTGTATGTACCGGTTAGCACTACTTTGAGGACTAATATATAGCTTTTGTAATAAAGAATTATCACCATGGGGTGATTGGTTTTGTAGGGTTTTGTTAGTATCCCACATGGCCAATAAAATATACATACTGAAAAATAAACACAGTGTTGTCCATGCAGCCAGACAAACCCTAACTAGCAAGATCATACCTAAACATTGATATAACCTAAAACCTAAACACATATAAAGGGTATTTAAAGAAGACTTACTGGTTATCCTGCATACGTGTAAGCTTCTTGATCAGTCGGATGTGTGGGATGCTTCTTCTTCATGGAGTTAGACCACTTTAGGGTTTTCAGGAGGAAAACCAGACCTAGGGTTGCATCAGGTATCCACCGATAATGCACATGTGTAACTAGGGCTTCAAACCTATGTGCTAGGTGAGTCACAAAACCGGTGTAACCTTAAATCAACCATTGGTCGATTTTGGGTATCGAGAAAAGTCGATCGCTGGTCAAAATACTAAAACCCTTTTGCTTCGGTCGGTTCGGAGAGGAGAGGAGAAGGAAAGGGATTTTTATGTTTAGTGTTTTTGTTATGAGAATCACTTAGAGTCCCATGGTTTATATTGGGCTCATAAGAGGATTCTATAATACATGTAGGACATGTATTCTAGTTTGACAATAAGTCAAACGCACTCCTTAGGTTAGGTTATTTGTTTGGTCTTTTGTCGTTTACAATCCCTTTAATGTTTATCTAGGATAAATATTAAAATTTGTGTTATAACGGTTTAATCCTCAAATGAAAATATCACCGTATTTTCATTTCCTCGTTACTCTTATTTCATTTCCGTAACTCGTTTCTCATTTCCGCTTGCACTGTCCTGTTTAGTGTACAGCGTTGTGACCCTTCATCATTTCTGTGAAGTGTAATGATTGAAAGATCATTGTGTACTTGCACATTATCCTTTCAGGATTGGTGATAGATTGAAGTGTTCTAGTGTTAAGGTTAGTTGTTTATACATATTACATGAACTATAATAATGAACCCTAAATCCATAAATCAGGTTTGTGCCAATTATCTATTATAAAATATTCCTCCGCAGTTCAAGCGGGGAAATCAAAAAATATTGAGACTAAAATGAAAAACTTTTTTATTAAGTCAAAAGCTAATTATTTGTTGATGTAGAACAAAAGTGAGGTCTTCAAAATGAAATAGGGGTACATCTTTGCAATGTATTTGGGAAACTTGATGTGCTAATGTAGTCATACTACTTTATGCTTGAAGAGGCTTATATCAAAGGCTTGAATCAGAATCTTGAAAAGAAGAAAAAAGTATCGGGTTTTTGCTCAATTTATGTAATGAAAGCCATCCATAAATGATTTTATGGTAGTAAAAGCATTAATGCAATTAGAATCGTAAAAATAAATAAAGCAACAAAAAGTGGTTAGCGAATGATTTGTGGATGAAGAAAGGAAACTTATGTTTGTGGATGATGACGGGAACCAGCAAATGATTTTCTTGATGGTAAACTTATTTTTGTGGATGATGACGGGAACCCGCTTGTTCCTATGGGTAATGTGGATAGTGATGAGGTTTACTTTTATACACTTTTTTGGGTCATTTAACCCCAAAAATCATGCAAATATGACGAAATATTATACTTAATCATTTCTTTTTGTTATTTTAGCATTTGGGAAGCTCTTCGAGGAAAAGCACGAGACTTGGTCTCGATTGGAGAAGAAACTGGAAAAAAACATAACTTTTCATGCTTGCGACTTTCATCCTAACGTCTTCACCAAAAGTGCCCAAAAAGTTAACTGGATAAAAAGTGTGACTTCTCAGTGGGTGGAGATGGCGTCAGAATTTACTCTTGATGCTGTCAAGAACAAACGGCGACGGCATTACCACAATGTGTGACGAAGTCACAATAGCCGACACAAAGAAACCCTTGGTAGATTTGACATGCTGACGGCGTCACAAAGCCATAGCGACGCCATCAGGGCCTAATCCTTATATATACAAACCTTATTTTTTCATAATTTCGTATGAAAACTTGGGAGAACTTTTGTAGTAGCTACCATAGCCGAATTTTAGGGTTTTCTAACCTTTTTGTACTCATTGTTACTCCATGTTCAATTGAAGTGAAGTTCTTTTACCCATTTAATCATTCAATATGTCTATGTGTTGTTTGAATATTTGTTCTCCGCTTTCGTTTAACATGCTTGGCTAAATATGATTAGTGTTTGCTTATGATTTCATGAAACTTAGTTTGTAATCTCTATTATATTGCTTCTTGTTAGTGGTGTGCAGTTAGGCTCTAGAAATCTAGCTATTTGAACTTCATATCATAGCGAAGCCATCTAGAGAAACGTGGTTAGGTTAGATGATAAATGTGATTAGATCTTCATATCTAGATCACCTTTGGGTGGATTCTGAATTAAGTATTTGTTGCACATGAATTTACTATTAGGAGGGAGCGTATCTGACAGGCAATGCCCGACTAGGTTGTCACGTAGAACACGGACTTGACCAACCCGCTGCTGAATTAGGAAAATACTTACACATTACACTAACGAGGGTGACGGGCAATAGAGTTAGAGAGAGCAACTATGGAGTAGTGCATGATTAGGTGAGCACGTTTGGTTAACAATACGAGTTTTCCACACATTTACTTTAATGCATAATTATATTAGATTTAAGAGTAGTTAGTAGTTTAATCAACCCCTCTTCAAAACCTGATATTTTTACTTGCTTTCTAAAAAAATATAAAAATACAAAAATAATATTCCCTCAATCTTTGGACCCTAGTAACATACAATTTGAGCCTACCCAAAATATTCCCCTTGAGAACGATTATAACCCTCCGAGTCTTGCCTATACAACAATACAATGGTTAGGTACTCTACCTAGCAGGGTTGTAAAACTTTTGTGTTTACGACTATAACTAGCTCTGATACCAATTATGGAAACCATACGATCGTTTTAAGCTCAGTTTGTTTAGAACTTTAATCTAGGATGAACAATAACAAAGAACAATAGAATGCACAGCGGAATAAACATTAAGAACATTCTTTATTATTGCCCAACAAGGTTCCATCATCATCTTTATACAATGACTACTACAAGCTCCAATTCTACCTTGATCAATGGTAGAACGTGTTATCTAAACTATAACAAGGAATCAAAGATCCTTGAGGCTAAAACACACAAATTCTAGGCGTCCACTTAGAGGACTTGACGCCTAGACACACACACACACTTTTCTGGTGTTTACTTCTTGACACACATAAAACTATATCTAGGGATCTCTTTATATAGTATAGTCCATTTAGATTTACAAGGGAAAACATAATTGTATAAGGAAACTAAATCTTTTAATTCTTTAATAAACTTCATATTTATTTTCAAGAATCATATCTTTTGGAATCTTTTATCTTTTGTAGAATATCCTCCACCAGCTTGTAGAATTCTTGAATTGTCATTTAAGTCCCTCTTGTTTCCTTTTCATTCATTGTTTTGTCTTATCAACTCAAAATATATTTCCCAACAACTATCAATATCAAGTTTCTGGCGTCGCTGTCGGGGAATAGTCTAAGTTTCGGATTCTATCTAGCTTAGGTCTACTCACTAGATTCCAATCAAGTGAGATTTTTATTTTTATTTTTAGTTTAGCTTTATAGCAATCTATCTTTTTTTCGTTCCCTTTGTCTTGTAAAACCTTTCTTTTCGTTTATCATCATGGTGGAAGGAAATCAACCCCTTACTTTAGGAGATTATTCCTGACCAAGCCACGAGGGCTATTGAAACACCATTGAGCTTCCCCAAGGAAATAATATGGTGCCTCTACGATTCGATACTATCCAATTAGTGCAAAACGGATGTGCATTCCATGAACTCTGGTCCGAAGACCTAAACCAACACCTTAAGAATTTTTTAAAGCTTGTAGACTCACTTGACCTTAATGAGGAAAATATAGAAAAGATGTAATTGAGCTTATTTTAATTTTCCTTTCGCGATCAAGCTAGCAATTAGATTGAATGTTTACTTGTGGGATCCATCTGCACTTGGGAGGATCTTAATGCCTGTTTCCTTGCTCAGATTTTCCCACCAGTCTGGACTACCAAACTCATAAATGACATCTTGATGTTCCAACAACATCATGGCGAATCTCTTTTTTGACACATGGACTCGTTTCAAGGAATTACTTCAAAAATCTCTCATCATGGCATCGATCTTTGGCTTCAAGTCCAAATCTATAATGACCATGTCAATCAAGCCACAAGCCACAAGGCACGCTATCAATCATTCAGCCAGTGGCAAGCTACGTGACAAAAGCGCTGAGGAATCTTGAAAACCTATAGACGACCTCACCCTCTATGACAACAAAAGTTAGAATGACCCAAGAGACTTCGCTAAACCGATCAAGGGGATCTCTTTGCCTCAAAATGTCTCTAGTACATCCGACCATTTTCTTGTTGAGTAAGAAAATCAAGTCCAACGCTTACTGGAAGCTCACCTTTCTCCTAAACCATCCATTCAAGTGAAGAAAACCGTTTCTTATGTGAAATTTGCGGTGGTCTCCACGACAATTAATATTGCATGAAAAATCCCGAGCAAGCTTTTGTTGATTATGCATCCTCGCGTACTGACAAAGCGGGAGGTAAGTGGTTCACTTTCAAACCCAATCAAAACAACCTTGTGGACACCTATAATCCATCATGGAAAAGTCACCCGTACCTTAGGTGGAGGCAACCTCAAAATTCTCAAAACAATTACTTAAACCCACATAATCATTTTCAACCAAACGGTTTGTTCCCGAACCGTACCTTCAACAACAATGCTCAAAACTTTAATAATCAATCAAATTTTGAAGGATTGGTGTCTAACTTTATGACATATTAAGACACTCGGTTATCCAAGTTTGAAGCCGATTTCAAATAACAACAAAGCGAGATGACCAATAAAATTGACACTTTCTTGAAGGCCATCAATAATCGAATGACGGGAGCACTTCCAAGTGACACAGTTAAAAACCAAAATTGAATGTTAATTCCACCTCTTCGGTTTCGTTTGCTCATTCTTACCCGATGGAAGATTCCCAAAGTTCTTTCAATCCTTTTAATTCGGTCAATGCTATAAAAATGTGTTTCAAATAAATAAATACTTCTCAAAAGGACCAACCACAAGTTAAAACTTTAATGATCAACGAAATTGAAACACCAAAATCAAAAGAACTCGAATAAGCTTTAGAAGATGAATTTAAGGATTTTCATCTTAATCTACCGGTTCTTGAAGTTTTAGCTCATGCTGCCATGTACAACGCCCTTTTGGATAAATATGTCGAGAGTCTTGAGTTAGGCAAAAATAGGTTAGCATTCATTCAAAGCGAAATGCCAAAGAAAATGAAGGATCCTGAATTATTCATCTTACCTTGTAGACTAAGGGACTCCAAGCCTTTTGATTCCTTAGCTGATTTAGGGTCATGCATGAATTTAATCCCATTATATCTCTTCAAAATGCTAATAATTGGATTATTAAAAGAGACCAAAAATGTCCTAGGGTTAACGGATGGAAAATTCTAAGAAATGTAGAGGTTTATGTGGGGAAATTAAAACTTTTGTAGGAATTCTACGTCATAGATATGGAAAAAGACCTTGCGTGCCCTTTACTTGTTGGAAGAGGATTTTTAGCAACCGCTAGTGCCGTAATAGATTGTAAGAAGTCTAAGATAGCGGTAGGAGAACGAGTTACTAGGTCGATATTTGGAGTTAAAGAAATCGGCCTAGGTTATGAGGATACACCCTGGACTACCATAGCAAGACGAAAGTCTTACGAACCGCAACATAGCACAAATGACATAGGTGTCCAACCCCCTTACAATTTAGAGAAAGACTTTATGGATAACTATGTGCCTGAGGAATGTTTACGAAAATGGTGAAATTCCGAGGAGCCATACCAATTAATTTAAAGGGAAATATGTGGGAATCAGAGGATATAATCGAGGAGTAAATCATGGAATAAGCCACCAAAAGAAGGAGATGGTGCGTGGCACATTAGGATTGAATTGATAGATCCAGATGGAGAGAAGTTTGAGAGAATTTTTCAATCAATTCCCACAACTAGGAAACTATCTGAGAAACAGAAACCAAGCGATATCCTTGACTTAGAACATTTTTGTGATTCGTAAGAAAAGTGACTCCGAGTCTATCTACAAGACTCGTTAATAAACAAAAGCCCTTATTGGGAGGCAACCCAATCTTTTTATTTTATGTATTTTAGGAGAGTCGTGTGTTTTTAACTTTCATTATTTGTTCTTATACGTTTGAATAATATGTGATCATGCTTTGTTTTGTCTTTAACCTCGTCTTAATTGCAATCCAAGGTATTTTGTATAAAATAAGTGTAGGGGAAAAATCTGGTTTTTAAGAACCACTTCAAACATGTAAAATAGATAATCTAAGTTAATTCACATTTTATGTTTTCTTATTTGTTTGTTTGCTTGAGTCATATGTTTGTACTAACCGTCTTTGTGTCTTATGCAGTAATTTTTCAAAGAAATAATTAATAGGTTATTCTTGCAGAAATATTTTCAAAAAACAAAAACGCAAAATCTGTCAGGTGTTCCTGACGGCGTTAGGGTTTATACATGACGGCGTCAGAACTGTAGCAGTGGAGAAACTCAACTTTTTTGAATTTTTGAAAAGTAATTTTTGTTAAATTTCATGAATTTTTAATTTTCTAATTTTTTTTGTAGAAAACCATGATTATATTAGTACTAACATTGTATCTTTATTGATTTATTAGGATTTTAGTTTATGATTATATAAGGTTGTATATTATTTACTGTCAATTTTACACCGGGTATAGTTGTTTTTGTCTTTGATTTTTAGGTTATATTAGATAAGGAGAGTCTGAAAGTTCATTGGATTTTCATGATGGACGATTCTTGGATGAAGATTTTGCTGAATCATCTTGTTTCTTATCTGATATTGAGCAGCCCAGGGGAGTATTAGTTTCTATCGTTTTATTTATCTTCCCTTTATTCGTGTAAGGGGTAATAAAAGCCTTAGAAATTATTCTTTTATTTTGAATTGTTTTATTCTTAAAAAGATGTGTAATATACCGATACATAGTTTAGGACGTTAATTTTGACCCAAATTAAGAAAAATTATGGCATATATCGGTGAAACTATAGTATTAGAAGCGTCTCATAGATAGGAGTTATATGACTAGCACAAAAACCCTTCACTCAAAAATTCACACCCCAAAATGTGAGGTTCACCCCTAGATCTTTAAGAATAAAAGTATTTATTTTTAATGCTTATGAGAGTGTACCAGTAGTTTTATAGATTCTAGAACTTGCTTTAGGGATGCATCCCGAGACTGCTAGTGAGATTGCATTCGTGTGATTAAGATTTGCTAAGTGATAAGAGGCATTAGGATAACCCTTGTTTTTAGCCTACGTTTGTTATAGTAATGTTGATCTCATTGGTCATATAATACCCCCACACCCTTGCTTCGCACTAATTTTTAGTGCAAGATACCCCTAATATACCTTTCTGAGCCTATCCTTTTCGCGGTTCTCATATTTTTCTAGTTGATTTTGGATTATTAATGAAGAACATTGTTTACACCCCACTAAAACACCGCCTCAACCTTCCTTGTATGTACTCTTTTTTAGAACCTTATTATTATCATAATTGTTTAACCCTAGTTAATTTTTTACTTGATTACATGGTTGCTAAGTCGAGTCATTTGTAGTGTATACAGTTTTGGGACGTATAATATTTTTATTTTTTTTTAATTAAATTGTTTTTTTTAAATAAAAAAATTTTTAATTTAACAATAAAAATATTTTTTTAAAATCATATCTCGTGCTGTTGATCTATGAAGTAACACTCTCCAACCCATATTTCCGCTGCGACCCATTTTGGGGGTGTTACAGTTTAACTCTCGTTTTATTTTGTGGTTCTAATATCATTAGGTCTGATTTGTGTTCGTAACCTAACCTATAATTCCTATGATCTCAACCACGTTGTTCACAGAAATCAGCATCTAGTTTATAGTCGTTGAACCCCCAACTATTCTAAAGACATGTCTAATGTCGACAATCCCACTACTTGACATTTAAACCCTCTAATTAGGTGCAAGCTAACTAAAGAGTTTCACACACTTTTTAAGTTCCTAATCTAATGCATGCGGTGATATGAGCAACCCTTACACTCGAAATAGATGCCAACCTATTCCTAGTAACCTACTAGACTACCTTTTAACTGTTCATGCCTAATCACTAGCTAATAGGTTCTATACTAGCCTTAGCACTACCAAAACACGAGGATCAAACGGCAAGCATATAAAATATCCAAATAATACGATTATTAAAATAAGGAACATGCATCAAAATAATAATAGATTACATAACTAGGCTAACACATGAAATGCTTAGCCGATCATATTAATAATTGTAGAAAACATATTATTATAAATCATTGGTCAATTAAACAAGAATGTTGATACAATTTACTTGAATGATGACTAATACAAATGTGGAATGAAGTGAATTCTCCCTTGGAATGGTGATGGAATAGAGCTGGAAAACCTTGGTCTAGAAGCCCTAATCGTCCTTTCTGAGAGTTGTGTGGAATGAATGATGATTTTCAATAGAATTAAGGATTGTTTATATAGGCCCAACATAGTTACGTTGTAACCCTAAGTGAGGAGTTACGTTGTAACTCCCTTCTTGTACAAATATTCTTCGGATTTGGTATAGTTACGGCGTAACCCAAGGGTACGAGTTACGTCGTAACTTTCTTCATAACCCTCAAATTGATTTTGGACCCTTGTTACGGCGTAACCCTACATGTCTAGTTACATCATAAGTGTGGTGTCAACAACTCCTTTCTCATCACGTAATTAGTTACGACGTAACCCATACGCATTGTTAACACCGTAACTCCTGCTGACTAGGAAAATGGCTTTAAGTGGCTAAGGGGGTTACGACATAGTTCAATCGTGCTAACTACGCCGTAACACTTGTCTGGTTTTAGCAAATTTGTAAAATTTCTTCAAAACACCCTTCCAATTCCGCGTCATTTCGTTTCAATGCTCAAATTTATCTGAAAATGAAATATGAAGCAATTAAATACATATTTTAATGAAAATATAACAAATATGAGCATTTAACAAAGGGAAATTAATACTAAAAAGTATGAACTATTTAATGTTATAAAATATCCCTTCACGTGACTTCTACTTGTCCTTATGTAGACCTTTAGAAGCATTTCTTAAAAGATATCTTCTAAGTTATCTTGGCAGATATGAATTCACAAATTGCCTATGCTAGAAAACATCAAAGCCAAACACCTTACGAAAAGGGGAACAAAAACACTCAAACTCTTACTAGTTTATGTGTTTCATATTTCAGGGTGATCTCTCAATCGCACAGTCATAGCATGTATTCTATCATAAGCTTGGCAAGTACACAAAACTCCACCACTAGAGCTAAGGTCAAGACAATTCTTAAAGGCAACATTGTATGAACAAGTGATATAGGCTAAGGGTGAATCAATCTTATAATCTTTACCAATACCAATGCTCCAGAAAAAGCGATAAAACCACAAATTCTCATCCAAATCCATAAACGAGACACTTATGATTGCTCGATTCCTTGATGATGTGAAGTGTCGCAAATGTAGAAGTTTTACAACCCTCCTAGTGATGAGGTGTCATTTTATACACTTTTTCAGGGTCATTTAACCCATAAATCATGCAAATATCCCCAAAATATATGCTTAATCGTTTTTTTGTGTTTTTAGCACTTAGATGGCATTTGGAAGAAATACACATGACTTGGGCTCATTTTGGAGAAGAAACGGACAAGATTACAACTCTACACCAAAGTCGATGAAGAAATTGCGCATAGTGGCTAGAGACGGCGTCATAAATACCTGCGACGCTGTCAGGATAACAAAGCGACAACGTCAAGTTATTTGAGACGGCGTCAGAATGTAACTGACTTAAAGAAGCCATAGAAGATTCTGCGAAGCGACGGCGTCAAGATTCTTGTGACGCCGTCGCGACCTATTTTCTATATATACAAACTCGTTTTTAGGGTTTTAGTGTGGAACTTTTGGGATACGAACTTTATACTTAGGGTTCGAGTTTAGCAACTGTTAGGGTTGTTTTTAGGGTTAAAAAACCCTCTTGTAGAAGCCTTTAACTCATGTTTTAATCAAGTGAAGTCCTTTATCTCTTTATCTTTCAATATGTTTATGTGTTGTCTGATTAATTATTGTTTTTCGCTTCTCTTTAACATGCTAGGCTAGATCTATTAGTATTTACTTATGATTGCATGAAACTTAGTTTATAGATCCTCTTAATATTGCTTCTTATGATGGATGTGCACGTTAGGCTCTAGAAAGCTGGCTATAAAATATTACATTAGCATAGACGTCTAGGGAAACGCGATTGTGTAGAAAGGATACCATCGATAACAGTTTTCATACTACCTTACCCCTAATATGGTTGATCCTTCTTAAGTGTTTTAATGCATGTAATGTACTTTTAGGGGCCTTGTAATAGTATTCATACTACCTTACTTGTGTGTTGCCTTAACAGAATATTACATAGACGACGGATTCGTGTAATTCGTTCATGACCTAGGAAATATTTACACAGATCATCACAAGTGTGACAAAGCAATAGGATTAGGAGAAGCAAACTAAAGATTAGTGCATGATTAAGTAAATATGTTTGTTTACCTATCGAGTTTCCACCAAAGTAGTTTAGATTTAATTTTAGTTTAATTAGTTTAAAACCAAAACCCCCTCTCAAAACCAAAATTTTACTTGCGTTCTAAAAATATAAAAATACAAAAATATTCTTCTTTCAACCCTTAGATCTTAGTTAGGTTTAGTTCGAGCCTTCACACGTTATTCCCCTAGAGAACGATAACAACCTCGAGTCCTTGATATAGTATACTGCAACGATTAGGTACTCTGCCCAAGGAGTTGTAAAACCTGTTGCATTTACAATGACCGCATCAAGTTTTTGGCGCTGCTGCATGGGGAACAGTATAGGTTTCGAATTCTGTCTAGCTTAGCTCTACTCGCTTGATTCCTATCAAGTGAGATTTTAATTTTTGTCAATTAGCTTTCTTGTAGTCTATCTTTTCTTTGTTCCCTTTATTTTGTAAAAATCTTTTTCGTTGACATCCATGGAAAACAAAAATCCTATCCGTACTCTTGGAGTTTACTCCAGACCTAGCCACGAGGGCTATTGAAATGCCATTGAGCTCCCCGATGGGAACAATGTGGTGCCTCTGCGATCCGACACCATCCGATTGGTGCAAAACGGATACTCATTCCACAAACTTCGGTCCGAGGATCCAAACCAACATCTTAAGGATTTTCTAAAACTTGTGGACTCACTTGACCTTGATGTTGCAAATATAGAAAGGACACGCCTGTGTTTATTTCAATTTTCACTTCGCGATCAAGCCAGTAATTGGCTTGAAAGTCTTCCTGCAGGATCCATCTCCATTTAGGAGGATCTTACTACCCGTTTCCTTGCTCAATTCTTTCCATCAGGAAGGACTGCTAAACTCCGTAATGACATCTTGTTGTTCCAACAACATTAAGGTGAATCACTTTCTGAAGCATGGACTCATTTCAAGGACTTACTCTAAAAAGTCCCTCATCATGGCATCGATCTTTAGCTACAAATCCAAATTTTCTACGATCTTGTCTCTTTTCATCTTAAAAGTAAAATTGACCATGCCGCCAGCTACAAGCTTCGTGATAAGAACGCCGAAGAATATTGGGAAATTATAGAGAACCTCGCTCTTTACGACCATGAGGGTTAGGATGATTCAAGAGACTTTGCAAAACCGGTCAAGGCAATTTCTTTGCCTCAGAATACAGCAAAAATGCCTGACCAACGACTTCTTGAGCTTGAAGACCAAATTAGCTACTTGATAAAAGGATCAAGGACGACACCTGAAACAAGCTCAACGCACGCCAAGGTGATTTCTTTAAATCCATACTAAAAAGCGTGCCCATCCGGATCCCTAAAACCAAACACTTAAACCTAGCTTCGAAGCCCGAATACAAGGCTACATGACGGTACATATGGAAATGATGGAAAGGTTCGAAGAAGCCATCTTTAAGCAAAGAGAGGAAATCAACGGCAGAATGGCAGCAATGTTTAGGCTTTTGAAAGAACTTACAGCAAGTAGGACACCAGAAAAGGTATTGGTAAGAGAATAGGCTATACACCCTGTAACTAAGAACGTTAATGCCATATCCCTTATTAAAATGGAGAAGGAGAAGAATGCTGAAAACAACAAGGTTGTTGACAAAAATGTTATAGAACTTAGTAAATTAAATGCACTAGAGCCTGAAGAAGTAGTTGATATGAAGAAAGAAGTAGAAAACCGAACTGATAATGAGGCGATTAGGAGTATGAAGGAGGAGATAACGGGAGAAGGAACCAAAGAACTAGTGGAGATGCCTAGGTCACAACCTATAGGGTATTACCTAAAACACGAAATCAACAAGGAACTAATCGAGGGTCTTATAGGCAATCAAAGGTACAATGACTCCTTGCTATCGACACGTTTAGGTAAGATGGACCATGAGACCTACAATTCGTTACACGTATGACCTATGTACAACGTAATCCTCAAGAGGAAATTAACAAAAAAGGAGGATATGGAAGACATTTTTGTGATACCATGTAACATAGGAGGATTAAAATACATGGATACCTTAGTCGACCAAGGACCCGAGGTGAATGTTATGTCCCTTTTTCATCTACAATAGACAAACCCCATGAAAAAGCTGTAGAAACCAACATTTAGATACTCCATAGCTATCATTTTTATAATTTCCCACCTTAGTATAACTAGGAAGTAGTGGTCAGATAGCCGGTTTATGATACCCCGTAGATTTCAGGATCTTGATGTTATGAAGAGAGAAACCTTTCACTTTAGAACACCATTCTTAACAACAGCTAAAGTAAGATTAGGTTTGATAAAGGGACAATAACTTTAAAATCGGGAAAGAATAAAATAAATTTCTTCAAAATCCATGAGTCCCCTCGTAGAATCGAAGTAGAAATCAAGAATGACATAGATCCGGTGGCCCCAACTAATACCATAAGTAGGTTATACGGGAATGGGAATAAAAATCAAACTACCAACAAGAAGATAAATTGAGTTAAACCAATGGAGAAGTATGTTGTTAACGATAGGGTTTCCGCACATCGTTGTTAATACACAGATGATTTGCGCGAAAATCGATATTTTAAATTAATGATATTCATGTTTTGATAAAAAAAAGATAATGTCATCCGACTAAAAGTTTACGTAAACAGTTTAGTCATAAGTTTACTTGTACGCTGACTAAAATACTTAAGGATGAATATGACCTTATAAAACATAGTTAATGATCAAAGAAAAATTATTATCAGTTGCATACATCTTTTCTAATCAAATTAGTTAAGCAAACACATGAATAATTTAAGCTAGTTATATTAATCATGAAACAAAATAATAGAAACCCATAAGGGAAACAATCGTTCCCAATTCTTCAAATCAAAAAATCTTCCCTTATTGGTGATAAAAAATAGTTTCTTCTAGAAAATGCCATCAGAACTAGTTTTAATAAGTACAAACAAATTTTGTATAGATTAGAGTTAATCACAAAATGACAAATTTGTCGCCAGGCTCCACCCACGGATCCACCAAAAACACTAACGATCCAGGAGATGGGGGGTGGGTATGGGGTGATCCTGGGTCGCACGTCTTGTTCCCCTAGACAAATTTGAATTTCAAAAGGTTGCTTATAAAATACCAGACCATCATTCTATCATATTATACATCTCTTGACAACATATTTTTCCTCACATATATTTTATCTTTTATAGATCTTTATCATCATACATGTTACATAGATCCATTACAATGATCACTCATGTCCACCTTTATGAAAACACTCCAAGAAGACTCAAGCTCAAGTGTTAATAGTTTAATGTGTCATCGACATTTGCGATTATCATTCATCTTTATATCTTTGTTGTGTGGTTTGTGTGTATCCAGATGAGATGTAGGTTAATTTAGGCCTCAATTACATAGTGTGTTAGATTGTTCTATCACGAATAGAACTCGGTTTAGCTTAGTACCAAGAAAAAGTGTAACGACGTGTACATTTTCTCCGCCTAAAGGGAGCTTGTGATTATAGTGAAGATAACTATCAAGTTGTGTACGTGGGAGTGAATAGGGTGCCAAGAGTGCTTCGTAAGCAAATCACTATAAATCATTGGTCAAAAAAATCAAATAATATTCCATCTTTATCTTCTTAATCTTTACCTCGCTTACATTTGTAGATTGTTTATTTACTTATTTCTTCGCTATCAAGACCTTGTGTATATCTCTTGAATTCCATATAAGACACAACATTTAATTTTAAAAAACGGTAAAAACTATCAACCCCCCGTCTAGTTTTCACAATTGGTAATCAAGAAGCCAAGTCACCCAAGAGGTCATTAACGTATATTGTACATTAAAGCCTTTGAATCGATACTAAAGGATTCGATAAATATCTAGAAGGAAATCTAAGCAAAGTGGTTTGGTAATAAATCTTCAAAGGACTAATACTGCCAACATTACTAAAGGAGTTTTAGTACTAGCACAAGCACAAAGTTAGTACATTGCCAACAGTTACAAAAGAGTTAGTACTGCAGCCCAAAGATAGTACTGCCATATGAAACTTATACTACCCCTCCCCCCCCTTTATTTGAAGAGTTTGTACGTCTACTAGTCCAAAGCCTGATATATGAAGCTAAGGAAGTATGGAGATATTTCGGAGAGTTAGTTTTTGACCATAACTGAATCCTAATCGATAGCAGATATATGTTTAAAAGGGTATCCTTTAGTTCATACCTAGATCCCTAAGTAGTGATAGACAAACTTTAAATATACCTTATAGAGAATTGATTGCTTCAAGGTTTGGAACCCCAGTACTTAGAGAATAACCTCGTATTATTATAATATGAAGCAGTGATTTTTGTATTTGTAGTTTGTTGAGTAATTGTATACTGTTTCATCATTCCTAAGTATTCCAAAGTGTAGTTTCCTCCGCATAACTTTGGTATTCAACAAAGTCTCAAGTCTTTATTTATTTTGGAATCTTCCAAGGTAACAAACTCTTTAAAACTACGAGAATCGATCAAGGCGTTGATCAAACAATGTGATCACAGGAGCCTTCTTTGAGATACTTTTGATCAGGGAATATGGATTAGAAAATTCTCAAAATAATCGTTGCAAGGCCTTCCCATACCAACTAGAGAGTATAGATGGGAAATAATGATAAGCATGTAACTTTCAGATTCAAGACTATGCTTAATGGGAGGTAAAGAAATGGAAATTCATGGTACCTATTCCTATTACAACCCAGAATCAGGTCCATCACTGCATTAAAGATGACTGTGCCTTCATCTACTGAAAGAAGATTAGTAAGAAAAATGATGTCAAAGCAAAGTCCCCCATCTCTCATGCTCTTCCAAATGAACATCAGCTTACCTTTTAAACCAGTATGCTGATCTCAATCTATGTTTATTGCTATGTAAAGCTCGCTTTGGGGAAAATGAGCTACAAAAAAGACACAAAGGCATTAATTGAAGCAGCATTATGAAAAACTTTCAATGCTACAGAGCTCGAATCTAGAATTCTATATTTAAACAGGCTTCAAAGCTTGTTAGTAATTGGCTATTCTTGTGTAGATACGTCTCCATATTGATTTTAAATGTGAATTTTTTGGAGAAGTTCACCTTCAGAAGGGAATACGCATGTTTGGTTTAGATTAACAAACCCATTTGAAACTATGGTTTGGATATTTGTACAACAATTTTAACACTTGTTGAACAAAAGGTTCATAGAACCGTTAGCAGTAAATAATGATGAACAAAAACTTGGCATTTCTAACCACTACCAGTCCAGCAGATACTAAAACTCTATTTAAAACTCCTAACACTGGAGATAGTACTTCAACACTAAGCGTTAAAGACTGCTATTGACTGAAACTAAGTACTGCAAGTTTTAAGTAATCACACTTTTATGCCTTTTTTTGTCTTCTCAACCACAAGGATCTCAAACTTTTCATGAAGATCTCGAGCAAATTCATTATGATGATTTAGAAGAGATGGATCTAAAGTGAATAAGGCATTGTTAGTATGAGGTCTATGGAAGTACTATCAGAAGAAACTGGAAGGAAGATTGTTATTGATGGAAGTTAGTACTGCTGTTTTACACATCCAAAGAAAATGTTTCAACTTCACAAAATGGACATTTTGCTAGAGATGAAGTTCCAAGAAAGTCAAAGACAAACAAAAATAGGAAACAATGAAACACTTCAAAAGCAGTAAGGATAAGATGCCTCTAAAAGGCAATGTTTGTGCAATTGATGGTGGTGTTTTGATTGGAGTGATATGGCAAAGAGGAATGAATCAAGCAACACATGGCTCTCATGCATTCCTGACACTGATTATCAACTGATAAAACTAGTTCTAAAACTCCTGTTATTTGCACAATTATGAAACACTGAAAAAGAACAGCAATGATGTATTTACGAGTAAATTTAATGAATACGCTTTTAAAGCTGCTACCTAATAAAAAGGACCGTCCATTTTTATAAGAACAAGTTGTTAAATATAAATAATCTGAAGTTTTGTATTTCTGAAGAGATTGCTTTGTTGAAAAGAAGTGGAGGTCATCAAGAATATCTAATGGGATTATTTAAGACTGAACTTTACTTGAAAAAGTTAAGGAAAAAAAGAAGGGGTTGATTTAAGTAGCAAAGTTAGAAAAATATCTAAAGACTTAGATCTTGCTACAAGTCCAAGTTCTTGACAAAAACAAAGGGGCTTTGGTTACCAATGCTGTCCCTTCACCCATCCTATAATCCTCCAAACAACCAACACCTTTATAGGTTGACTTAATCAGGTCTTGAGGAATTCAACACCTAGATAAATGGTATAGGTCCTAGGATTCTATTTCTAATCCAACTACTGTTTGTGATAGAGAGTCAAATAATTTTCCTAAAAGGAAAATACGGATGACCTTCTACACAAAATCCAAGTCTGTCACTGAGAACAAGTTCATCAGTTTCTACCTACTCTTAAGGTAGAACAAAAAATGGGAAAGAAAAAGTTGTTCAATAAGGTAATAATGTTAGGTTAAAGACCAAAAGAGGCTAGAGAAAAATATGATGCCCCAATTATTGAAGATTGGGTGTCAGATGAGAGGAAGAAGTTTAGTAATCAAATACCCAAGGAAGAAAAAAGCTTGTACTATGCTACTGAGAAAAAGTCATAAAACGCTGCAAGCCAAGGAGAAAGTACAACTTAGGTATGCTTGAGATTAGATAGTCACACCTAGAGACCTAGAGGTACTCAAAGAAGTTGGAATTGTACAGAAATCTCATCACATAGGAGTTAAACTTTGTTTTATAAACAAGGCATTCTTTATATTGTGGTAAATTGGATCACTTTCAGTATGAATTGTCCTAAAGCTTATAACATATTATTCCAGAGCCAGTCTAATGAGTGACTGGCCTTAAAACTGTCAAGAATAGCAAAGACCTCCTTAGTACTGCAAGTTCTATAACACTGTCACAGACCTGCTAGGCACACTGCCTAGGTGTTTGTTAATACTGTTAGGCCTTATAATACAAGCTTACCCAAAACCAACATATCTTGTGCTAGGCCAAATACTCACTTTCAAAATCAAGCACAAAGGTCCTTTTAACAAGAATAAACAGCAATACCAAATAGTGCTAATATCAAAATATTAATACTGCTGAAACAAGTTTTTAATACTGTTAGGCCAGATGTTAATACTGACAGGCAAGGGAGGTTTTTAAATCTGTTAAGCCCTCAGCATGTTGTGTGATACCTATCAAACCCAATGTGCACATTAACCTTTAACTAATATAATTTATTTGATGCACGAGCTGATCCAAGTCAGTATTGGCTTGGTCCCAAAAGTAACTAAATTCATTATTCTGTGTGCAGAGCAACGTACCAAAGAATGAAAAAAGTGATTTGTGATGAGTGGATGCCTCAAGGCACATGTCTGGAAACATTGCTACACCTCTCTATTTCAAAAATTTGATGGAGAATTGTTACTTTTGGTGGAGTGCGCAAATGGAGGAAGAATCACTGTAAAGGGTACATCAAAACATATAAACTGATTTTGGAAGATGTATACTTTGTCCAAGAGTTGACAGTTTAACCTTTTTAGTGTCCTCACAAATGTGGTAGACAAAAAGAACTATTTTTTCAACTGATTACTGAATGTCTTTTGTTTGTCATCCAATTTAAGTTCCTGATGCAAGTTCAATACTACATAAAATTCCTAGACAAACAATAAGACAGTTTTGAGTATGAAGAACATAGTTGTCCCCAAGGATGGTTTAACTTGTCTATTGCAAAGCTACATCTGAGGAAACAATGTTATGCATAGGATGCTGTGTCTTGTCAATTTCAAAAATATCATATAAACTTTAAAAGATAATCTTTGTAAGAGTTTGCCTTTAAAAAGGTTTGAGAATGACCAAACTTATGTTTGCCTTGTCTTAAAGGCAAGCAACATAAGCCTCTTTTAAGACCAAGCCTTTAGTCCCTGCCACTAAGCCCTTATTTAAGCGTACATATGGATTTTGTTCGATCCAACTTTTGTGAGTATTTTAATGCAAAAAAAATTTTGCTTATGAGTTACTGATATTTTATAGGTTTTCATGGTTTTCTTTTTTTAAGAACAAAGATGAAACTAGTGAATCCTTAAAACTTTATCAAGGCAATTAGAAAATCTAGTGGATAAAAAGTTTAAAATTATCAAAGTGACAATGGACTGACTTTAAAAAACGCATGTGATGGATGAGTTCTGTAGAGAAAAAGGATAAAGAGAGATACCGTGTAGCCAGAGAGCTTGAACCCCTCATCCAAAATGGATGTTAGCTGAAAGAACGAAAAGGACTCTACTTGAGGCTGCTAAACTATTTGAGCAATTCTTAAGTTAGCCTACAACATTTTGGGCATAAGCATTTTCCCTACTAGCTTAGCTATTACACAATATGGTCTTAGTTGTCAAGCGCTCATAATAGACTCCTTAAGAACCGTTAGGGATTTAACCAGCTATAAAGAGGATTTATAAGCCATTTGATTCATTTACAATTCTTAATAAATACCAATTGTATAAGTTTGGGCAAGTTTGAAGCAAAAGTAGATGAAGGTTTCTTTGTTGTGAATACTTTAAGTAACAAACGCTTTTAGGTATCCAACATTAGAACTAGGATTAGTACAAAACTTGCATGTGTTTCCTAGAGAATAAACCTATTTAGGAGGGACATGGTCCCAAGTGGTTGTTTGATCTTGATTCTCTAACCCAAACTATGAATTATGTCCCAGTAAGTTGCAGGGTCTTTTTCTAATGTTTCTGCAGGTATGCAAGAAGGTACTGAGTCTAACAATTCCTCTCAAAAAGATCAAGAAGTTGTATTTTCATAGAATCTGAAGAGCTTCCATACTTTGAAGATATTACAAACTCAATCTGTTGGATTATGTACTATTAACAAGGTGCAAGATGGGAATCATTGATGATAAAGGAGCATTCAGGATGATTGGTATTGAAGATCACCAATTTAATACTGCCAGTCCACAAGTTAATCTGAGCCAGTACCCACAAGTTAAATACTGGTAGATGAAGAACTTAGTACTGCTGATATATGAATTATCCTTGCTACTTCTGAAGGATAAATGGGTCCATTTCCTATCACTAAGACACTCAAGAGGAGGATCAAAGCATTGATTTGGGGAATCTTTTCACCATCTTAATGCAGTTTCTACTACGCCTCTACAAAGAATTCCACAAGGATCATCCAATTATCATGCGATTGGTGGAATGTGTCATCTCTGTTCAAAACAAAAGGATGACAACTTCTTTTTCTGAATTCGGATTTCTTAGTGCCATATTATTGAAGGAAAGCTCACCAGGACTTGCATACAATGCCTTTTTGCTGTTCTTTTATCTTCAAGAAGAACCAAAGAGAGATTCTAAAGCCTGCTTAGTGATCCTGCTTGGGTAGAGCAAGCAAGAGAACTTCTACAGTTCAAGCTGACAAAAATGTATGGGTTCTTGTTGATTTGCCAAAGGGCATAGGGCTATTGCACAAAATGGTTCCTTACAAAACAAGAAGGTATAAGGGGAATTGGTAAGAACAATAGCAAGACTTGTTGCCCAAGGCCATCCACAAGAAAGAAGGGATTGATTATGATGAGAGAGTATTGCTCCAGTGGCTAGGATAGAGGCTATAAGAACATCTAGGCTTAATCTTCTTTTATGGGTTTTACAATCACTGTCTTTTTTTAAAAAAACAAAAAACCAAATGGATGTCAAAAGGCTTCTTATATTGGGTCAAATGAAGAGGAGTGTTATGGTTGGTCAACCACCATGTTTGAATGAAACCTGACCAACCTAATACAGTCCGTACAAAAGTTTTGAAGCCCTTAAAAGGACTTCATCAAGCACCAAGATCTTGGTATGACACAGTGGCCAGCTTATCTTAGAGCAATGGATTAAAAAGAGACAAATTGATCAAACTCTCTTCATCAAAATTAATCAAGGTCATATTATCTTGTTCATATTTATGAATGACATCATCTTTGATCACCCAGAAGGAGTTTTGTGAAGAGTTTGCAGCACTTATGAAGGAAAGTTTCAGATGATTTTCATGGGAGAAAACTTACCCTCTTTTTGGGTTGCAAGTTCAACAGAAGAAGAAAGGCATATTATTATCAAGATAAATATTTCAATGAGATCCTAAAAGATTTCAAACTACAGACAGAAGTTAAAGTCGCTCTACTACCCACTGATTGGAAAGCCTTGTGTTAAAGATTCAGATCTGATTATGTGATGAACATCTATATAGATCTAAATGTAGTGGATCTTTGATGAATCCTACAGCAATCTAGAACCAGATTCATGTTTTGCAGTGTGCATGTGCAAGTTCAAGGTTCTCTTCTCCCAAAACTTCCCATCTTTTAGCTGTCAAAAAGAATTTTTAGATACCTGCAAATGCAAACATCTCTAGTCTTTGTATTCTAAGGATTCTCCGATTGGAGTTAGTTGCTTAACTGATAGTGACTATGCTGAGCTACACTTTATAGAAGTCAACCACAGAGTTGTCAATTATTGGTGAAATAATTGAACGCTTGGCACCTGCAATAAACAACTGTGGTTTGCCCACTTCTTACAACTGAAGCTGAATATTTGGCTGCTGGCAAATTGCATTTGTAACAAGTTCTCTGGATCCAAAACCAATTGCTTGATTAGGGTACAATTTTATGACACTAAACATATACATTGACATACCAGTACAATTTGTATAATGAGAAAATCCATCAACATCTAAAACAAAACAAATAGAGATTAGCATCCTTTTATAAGAGATTGTAATACAAAGAAAGTTGATTCAAAAATGGCAAAAATTGATACGCCACTTAATTGTAGCTATCCATTCTAACACAAGGTTTTGATGCAGGAAGATTTCAGATACCTGGTTCAAGTATTGGAATGCTCAATCCCTAAGGTCCAAATCTCTTATATGTTTTTGTAAAGTTTGTTAAATAATAGTACTGTTAGTGTTTTGGAATTTAATACTGCTAGGTCTAGTTAGTACTGCTAATTTAAATTAAAACTGGTTGTTAAAACTGTTACTTATAATTAGTACTGCTAGTGTTGTTTAGGTATCTTTGTTACTCCTGTGCATAACACTTAATACTGTTAATCAAAACCATGTTTGGTTTTATGTCTTCTTGGTTTTTTTAAGCTAACTGTTTCAGGATTATACACATGAATTGCCATTGATTTAGTCCACAATGTATCAACTTTGAGGAGGAAACAATGATGTTGTTCTTAAAGTGTTGGTTTTACAACACACCAACAAATTGGTCATCAATTCAACCATGTGTAATCGACAGCAAAGAAGTTGAACTAGTCCAACATACTGGCTTCCAGTAAAGACTGATCTAAATCCGTTTATAGTTTGGTATTTAATCAAAAACATAATAATGGTAATCATGCACCAATCTTTTTCTAAATGAAGCAATGTAGTCCAAAGCAAACGCTATTGGTAAAGAACTTCTCAAAATCCGTTTATATTGGTAGTGTTACTCAAAACTATATGGTAAATCATTGCAACCATGGTTTTTCCTAAATAAAGCAAATGCTAGTCCAAAGCAAACGTGCTTATAGTAAAGGACTCATCAAATCCGTTTATGGCTGGTATTTGCCAAAAATACACTTTTTGTATGTGTGAGCTTAAACAAAGAGAGAATTGGTGACCTAAAAACAAAAGAGAGATGTGTGAAAAATAGACAGAGTGTCAAGTTGACCCAAAAGAATTGAGAGATGAATTGTGAGCCTAAAACAGGAAAAGAAAGAGATTGTGTGAAAGTGTTTCTTTTAGTCTTCCAATTCTTGACTTTGAACTGTCTGTTGGCTGAAAGGTTAATACTGGAAGGGAAATTTTAATACTGCTATGCTATAAAATAATACTGCAGGAGTACCTTAGTACTGTTTGAGCCTAGACAAAATATTTCCATAATTGATAAGAGCCGTTTGGAGATATTTCCGCCAATACATAGGGTATAGCCTTTGACCAAGTGACTTATCGTGAACCTACTATAAATTAGTAAGATCTTTCACGTGTATCTTCAATTTTCTTAATATTGGTCAAATTACATTTCTCTGTTTTCTCTATCACATTGAAATTAACTTTCTCCAGACCTAATACTACCTTACACGATCAAATCCCACTTGTTTACTTACGATTTAATTCATGGCAAATTTTATAATTTGTGACAAACACAATATGGTGTCTAACTTGTGAGAAAATCTACGGGTAGTGCAGGGTTTCATCAAATCATTGATTTCATCACTCGATGTCATATTCATTATGCACTTACCAAGAAACCAGAAGTATGTGTCTCTTTTATAAGACAATTTTGGAGGTCTGCTGAAATTGTGACTATGATGAAAGGCTGTCCGTTAAATTCATGCGTTCCAATCGATGACACTCACTGTCAATCTCTAGAAGTTTCTCTAAGCGACATACTGAAGTTGGATGATCAAGATGGATTAACTCTCTTTCCACCTACAGAGAATTCGCATGCTGGCTAACAGGCGTCGCTTATTGATATGTTACTTAACTTCAATAATTAACCTTTCAAAAGGGCATTTTCACCTCAATGGAGGTTTTTCTTAATATCACATATATCCTTCACTTGTTTAAGCCCTAAGAAAACTGCTGGGAGCAGTTTAGCACAACATTCAGTACTGTCATCTTTGTCTAGCCACAGATAGAAAATTCAATTTTCTAGGATGTCTTTGTCAAATGGTGTTAACATATCTAATCCCCATAAAGTTTTTTTTTGATGTATCCTAGGTTTATTCAACTAGCTTAGACATGCAAGACCACAAGCTTCCGAACAACACTCAAAGTTTTATTTAGTCCCACTCTCACCATGAAGGTTTTTAGCAACATGAAGAGAATAACCAAGGGTTTTTCAGGACAGGCAGTTGAATTATTTCCAAATATGTTGAATGCTGTTGAATCCTCACTTTCAAGATCCACATCTTCACTTTCCCCTACACCTACACCTTCACCTACACCTACATCTTCACCTACACCTGAATCTACACATGCTCCACCATCCCCTCAACCACCTACACCTCAACCTTCTCCTCCACAACCTTCCCCAACTCACCTTGGCTCCGAATATCATCCTCCTACACCCCATGACTCACCTCTCCATGCTGTTCACTCACATGGAAGTGATGAGGGTAGCTTGAAACTCCAAGAATTGATGACTTTGGTTAACCTACTTTCTGACAGGGTTGGAATTCTAGAGGCTGATTTGACCAAGACTAAGCAAACCTACAGTTCTGCTTATACTAAGCTTATACTCAGGGTCAAGAAACTAGAGGCTCAGATCAAGGTTGGGAAGGCAAGAAGACATTCTAGGTTTGTTCTTTCAGATGCTGAAATATTCTTTCTTCCGTAACAGGGAGGAAGTCCCTATAGAAGATGTTAAAGATATGAAGGAGGTCCTGAAAAAGCAAGCACTGAAACGAACTTTTTTATACAAGAAAATAACGCCCAACTGAAGTCATCATAGCAAGAGGGATGAAAAAGCTATGATGAAATTAGTACTGCTTGGTAAGAAGAAAGACACTACTAGTGAAGAAGTTGCCTCCAGTTAAAGTAGCTGCTGAAGTACATATTAGTACTCTGGAGAAAAACGGCTTTACTTACTCAATGAAGAATGAAGATAAAAGAATGATAAGGTAAAGGTATAAATGAATAGAGAAGAGCCAAAAATAAATCCAAGAAGGAGCTTAGCAAGAAAGATTAAGTTTTTGCTGAACAATTTAGATTAAAACAATGCATGAGGAACAAAGGGCTCAATTGCTAAGAATTCAGAGAATGGCAACAATGGGATGAAGAAGAAAGGAAAAGAGTTATGGATAAGCTAATGCACAAAGTTAGATTGACTGGAATGATCCTTCCAAATCCTTAGAATTATCACTCTCTAAAAATTGAAGCCTAAGTCAATTGCCAACCAAAGGAACATGGTTTTAAGTATATTGAAGAATCCAAGGGAATTTTAAGATACTGACTTCAAAGGATGTCCTACAAGAAGTAAAGCCTGTTTTTGGAGAAGATCTGGGAATTTTAATCAAATTTAGTCCTTTGGATGCAAGAATGCAAGTAAAGAAGCAAAAGTCTCCTGAGAAAGAAAAGTCCTCCAGAAAAAGATTATGAAAGAAAAAAGCTGTACTCAAGAGAGAAAAGGAAGAAGTTCCAAAGAACCAACACAAAGAGAATGAATCTATTTCCTAGGAAAAACAACAAGAAGAGACAAAGTAGAAGATGTTGAGAAGATGACTCAAAGGATTACTGGATGTAGTAACCCGAGGAAGAAACTCCCATAGAGAAATGATATCCTTATCAACTAATTTCCTATAGTAATTGGAAGAACACGTTGTAATGACAGAAACCTTCATGTACATCAAGTCTTTAGAGTGATGGAACTCCAAGAAATAATGATTCTAAGTGAAGAATAGCTTCTAAAGATTTTGACTGAATGATATAGAACACTTTCAGATTATTCCAGGAGGGATACAGTTCTCAGCACCAGAAGGTTTTGATCTTATGCATTGGGAGATTACACACCCTTGTTTGAGCCTGATGAGGATGATGAAATTTGAAAGAACCAACATGAATACAATCTTTGAGCTGGAGATTACATATTTCTGTGGTGTTCATAGATTTATGATACAATGGACTTGGCGATCCATATTTGACAGGAAAAGAAGTATCCTTGAGTCAAGAGATCTGTCAAGATTTGAGTACACTATTGGAGTGTAGACCAAGAAAGTTCACAAAGCTTTCGAACTTCTTAATCATAAAGATCAAGTGCAAAATGACAAAAGAGTTTGTGAAAGAATCATCAGCAGTAAGAAGATTATATTCCAGAAGAAACTTGTTGATTTAAAAGACAATCACAAGTTTATGGGAGGAATGTTGTAATATCTTCATAGGTACTTATACTGCCAACAGTACTAAAGGATTTAGTACTCCAGCACAAAGCTGTACTGGCAACAGTACTAAAGAGTTATACTGCCACACAAAGATAGTACCTGCCTATTGAAACTTAATACAGATAGTTGAAGAGGTTTGTACTGCTAAATAGCAAATCTGATGATCTGAAAATAAGACGTATGAGAGTAATTTCGAATATTTAGTATTGAACTATAACTGTAACCTAATAGATAGCAGAATATGTGTAAAAATGGTTCCTTGTATTTCTATAAAAGGAGATCCCCTATAAGAGTAGTGATAGACAGAACTTGTACATTATACACTTAAGAGAATTTTATTTGCATCAAGGATGGTAACCCCCAGAAACAAGAGAGTACTCGTATTATTTTATAAATTTGAAGCTGTGATTTTGTATTTTTGTTTGTGAGTAATGTATACGTTTCATTCATTTCTCTAAGTATCAAAGTGTAGTTTCACCATACACTTTGTATATTCACAAAGTCTCAATCTTGTTTATTTGGAATTTCCCAAGGTAACAAACTCCTTTAAAAACTAAGAATCGTATCAAAGGCTGGGATCAACACAAAGACCCAACCTCTTTTTGAAAGTGGGTCCTTTATTTATTGGAAAAATAGATTTAAAACTTATGTGAAAGCAAAGGATTTAGATCTTTGGCATATTATCTTGAATGGTGATTTTCCACTGCTTGCCAAAAACGAAGTTACCCAACTTTTAGAGGTTGTTCCTTTTGAAGAACAATCCGATGATCTTAAAAAGAAACTTGCTAAAAATAATGAAGCTAAAATGGTTCTTTATAATGCTTTACCTAAAAAGGAATACGAAAGAATTTTTATGTGTAAAACGGCTAAATATATTTGGCAATCATTGTTAATCACGCATCAAGGTAATAGCTAAATAAAGGATAATAAAATTGATCTTCTTATTCAACAATATGAACAATTTACTATCCTTGAAGAAGAATCTATTGATAGTGGTTTTTGCTATATATGAACACTATTATTAACTGATGTCCCTGTTAAAGCTCTTGATAAGGTTTCTCTAGAGAACTATGTTAGAATTTATTCTTAGGGGCTCTACATCCAAAATAGAGAGCAAAAGTCCGCCAATTGAAGAACGAAAGATTTGTCATTCACACTAGCTTATCGGTAATCTAAAAGTACATGAAGTTGTCATGGAAAAAGATTTTGAAATTTATAAAGGCAAAAAGGAATGAATTAAGTCCATTGCCTTGAAAGCTAAGAAAGAGTCTAGTGATGATGAAACTTCGACATCCGGAAGCGATGACGAAGAATATGCTATGGTCGTAAGGAACTTTAAAAAGTTCTTTAGAAGAAAGGGTAAATTTGTTCGGCAACCAAGAGAAGAAAGGAAGTCATTCTAACAAAGAGATGAGAAGAAAGGAAAGAGTAACCGAAAATATTTTAGATGGGATGATCCAAGTCATCTCATTGGTGATTGTCCAAAAACATCTCGCAACAAAGATCAAAAGGCTTTCATTGGAGGTTCTTGGAGCGATAGCGAGAATGACACCGAAGACAAAACCAACGATGAAACTTGTCTCATGGCTCAATCGTCAAATGAGGTAACTCTTAATTCTTCTTGCTATAGTGATAATGCATCTTCTCTTGATAATGATAATATGCAAATTGAATACGATAGCTTATGTGAAATTAACTTAAAAATCATTAACAAGAATAAAATTTTAAAAACTAAAAGAGATCTTTTAGAAAAAGAAATTTTAGAATTAAACGATAAAATTAAGAAACTTGAGATAAGCAAAGAAATTGAAATAGCGTGTAAGTCGTGTGATGAACTTAAATTGGAAAACGCCAAACTTAAAGAAACTCAAGTTAAATTTATTAAATATGATAAAAGTGCTAATTCAGTAAGAGAAATATTAAACAATCAAAAGTCACCTAGTTGCAAAATAGGTCTAGGATTTGATAGTGATAAAGCATCAACAAGCGGAACTAAAACCATGAGTTTCGTTGGATCGTCCGCTAAAAAGTGACGGACGGATCCACCATTAAAGGGCACGAATCCACCTTACTTGGATTTGTGAGTCGTAAAGATAGCGAAAAAGGGACATAACACGTTTTTAGTCCACCTATGTCTTTTAGATCGGATTTTGTTATTACTAGGAAGAAACTAATACATAATAGCATTGATGAGTCAAAGAAACCGTTTTTAAAACCATCACTTAAAAACGGTATAGGTTATGTCAAAACCGAGTCTAGATCGAAAACACCTCCACCTAGGAGAAACATTTCTTCTCAACCAAGATACACCTCAATCTAGGAGAAACTCTAGACAACCAATTCATCAAAATTTCTATCCTATGAATTGGAACAACCAACAAAATCAAGGCTTTGTACATATGGGAAATTGTACCCCATTTCAATATCCCAATGAATTGCAACAAATGCAAGGGATGTACAACACTAACATTTTCAAACCCATGAGATATTGGGGACAAAACACTTGAATTTGTTTTTGTTGAAATAGGTATGCTTGAGAACATGATTGGAACCGGATGAGTGGATCAAAGATAATGGTTGCTCCAAACATATGACCGGTAACAAGAGTTTATTCTCTATATACAAAGCATACGACGGAGGTAATGTTGTTTTTGGAAGTAACTTAAAAGGAAAGATCATAGGCAAAGGTACAATCTCTAATGACTCTCTCCCTACATCTAATGTAGAACACGTAGATAACTTAGCATTCAATTTACTTAGTGTCGGTCAAATTTGTGACAATAAGTGTCAAGTATTATTCACCAAAGATGGTAGTGAAATAAATAAATATGGTAAAATTATAGGAAACATGATTAGGAAAAATGGTTTGTACGTAATGAAATTAGAAAATAAGTCTCAAGACAAATTATGTCTCGCCACGATAGTGGATAACTCTACCTTATGGCATAGAAGACTTGGTCATGCAAATATGCGTTTAATTCAATCGTTGTCATCTAAAGAATTAGTTAGAAACTTACCTAAACTAAAATATGATAAACATTTTTGTGATGCTTGTAAAATTGGGAAGCAAGCTCATACAAGTCATAAAGCTAAAAATATGGTTTCCACTAAAAGATGTTTAGAACTATTACATATGGACTTATTTGGTCCATCGGCAATTAAAAGCTATGGAGGTAATTTATACACCTTAGTTGTAGTAGATGATTATTCTAGGTATACATGGACTAGATTTCTAAAGACTAAAAATGAAGCCTTTGAGAAATTTGAAATATTAAGTAGGAAAATTCAAAACCAACTAGGTAGTTCTATAATAGCCATTAGAACGGATCATGGTCGGGAATTTGATAATGAAGTACAATTCGGAGCTTATTGTGATGCACTAGGCATTACTCATAACTTCTCGGCTCCACGTACTCCACAATCAAATGGGGTAGTAGAAAGAAAGAATAGGACCTTACAAGAGATGTCTAGGACCATGCTTAATGAACAATCCATTCCACAAAAGTTTTGGTGTAATGCCGTTGATACGTCAACTTATATATTAAATAGAATATTAATTCGACCAATACTAGGAAAAACTCCTTATGAAATATTTAGAGGTAGGAAACCTTCTTTGGAATATTTTAAAGTATTTGGAAGCAAGTGCTTCATCTTGAATACTAAAGACCATCTAACCAAGTTTGACCCAAAGTCATACGAAGGTGTTTTTCTAGGATATTCTCAAAATAGCAAAGCTTATGTGGTATTAAATAAACACACAATGAAAGTCGAAGAATCACTCAACGTGACATTCGATGAAAGTCCTCCTCCTACCAAATTATCACCATTGGTTGATGATGATGTTGGTGAAGAAGAAGCCATTAGAAAGAATACCAAAATAGTAAATACTAATAATGAAGAAGATGAGTCGATAGAAGTTGAAGAAATCGTTAACATTAAGGAGTCCAAAAATCATCCACTAGATCAAGTCATAGGAAATCTTAATCAAAGAACCTTAAGATCTCAAGCCCAAAATCATAGTAATTTCTTTTGTTTTATATCTACAATAGAACCCAAAAATGTCAATGAAGCATTAAAAGATGAAAGTTGGGTTGTAGCTATGCAAGAAGAACTAAATCAATTCGTAGCTAATGACGTTTGGGAATTAGTCCCTTTACCTATAAGTCAATCCGTCATAGGAACAAAATGGGTCTTTAGAAACAAATTAGATGAAAATGGAATTGTATCTATAAACAAGGCTAGATTGATAGCACAAGGTTATAATCAACAAGAATGTATAGATTACGATTAAACATGTGCTCTGGTACCTAGGCTAGAGTCAATTAGAATTAACTCTTTCATTGCTTGTGCAATGTTTTCTAAATTATATCAAATGGATGTAAAAAGTGCTTTTCTAAACGGTTTTATAAACGAAGAGGTTTATGTTGCTCAACCTCCAGGGTTCATTGATTTTCAAAAACCAAACTATGTTTATAAACTTAAGAAGGCTTTATATGGTCTTAAGCAAGCTCCTAAAGCTTGGTATGATAGACTAAAAGCATTTTTTGATATAACGTGTATTCAATGGGAAAATGGTCGTAACCACTTTTTACTAAGAAATCAAAGTCTTCTTATTATTTGTTTAAATATTCTTCGACGACATTATATTTGGTTCCACGTATCAAATCTTGTGTGAGATTTGCAAAAAATCATGGCACGACGAGTTTAGTATGTGTATGATGGGCGAGTTGAACTTCTTCTTGGGTCTTCAAATCAAACAAATGGAAGACGGAATATTTTTCAATCAATCCAAGTACATCAAGGAGATGTTAAAGAAGTTTGGGTTGGAAGATTCCAAACCAACCAAGACGCCGATGTCAACGGAGATCAAGCTCACTAAGGACGATAAAGCTGACTCCATGGATAGCTCTAAATATCAAGGTATGATTGGTAGTTTACTCTATTTAACTGCGAGTAGGCCCGATATTATATTTAGTGTTTGCTTATGTGCTCGTTTTCAAGAAAATCCTCAAACTACCTATTTAGAAGCCGTTAAGCGTATATTTAGGTATATTAGAGGAACTAGTCACTTAGGATTATGGTATCCGAAAGGTACCAGAATAGAAACTGTAGTTTATGCCGACTCCGACCACGCAGGCGATTACGTTGATTGCAAAAGCACTAGTGGCATTTGTACATTCATGGGATGTTGTTTAACATCTTGGTTCGCTAAGAAACAAACGGCCCTTGCTATCTCCACGATCGAAGCCGAATATGTCTCCACCGGAAAGGTATGTCAACAAGCACTATGGATGAAACAACCTCTCATCGACTACGACATACGCCTCGACAACATTCCGATTATGTGCGACAATAAAGGAGCTATCGACTTAAGTAAAAACCCCGTACAACACTCTAGAACTAAACATATAGAAATCCGTCACCACTTTCTACGAGATAATGTTCAAAAGGGCAATATTTCTATTGAGAATACGTTGCATACGTAATAATATAAATAAAGGCCGATATATTTACTAAAGGCTTTAAACGTGAAGATTTAATGATTTAGATTTAGGATTAGAATGATGGAAAATTATCATTGAATTGTGATCTTCATCTCCTAAAACATATCGTAGGCGCGAAAACTCTAATGAGTGTAAGTATTCATTATTCAAAAGATGTGAATTCTCATTACATGTCAATTTCCCAAAACTTCCGATCATGGAACATAATCGAGATTAGAAAATTTTACTAGATTAATGAAAATATCATAAAATGCCATAGATATCTTCAAAAATCGAAAATGTTATGGTCTAATACATGAAATTACGAAATCGATTTTGAAAACAGTCGAAAAGATCTCATCGAATTGCAATCGCACTTGTGTTGATGATGCTTAGTTAGTCTAAATGTTCATAAATGATTGTGTTATTTGTGATGGTTCAAATTTATGACTAAAAGATAACACACTTCTAGTAGTTCACTATGTTTGAAATTCCATCGGGAAATCAAGTCAAGTTGCCACGGTTCACTCAAAACTTGGACGTCGATTCTGAAAATTATATCAACATAACCCTAATAGTATGTTATAACACATCTTCAATTGCCAAAAACAAAACACAACACGTATCTCAATTTTTGCTCATAACTTCAACTTTGTCCGTTATTCTTTATGAAACCTTGCGGACCTTGGGATCCACCCATGGTAGATCCGTAATTATGTTAGTGGATCCGTGTGTCACAAATCGTGGGTAAATACTTGATTTTAAACAAATTGGGATCACAAACCAATCATTTAAACAAAACACTCTCACGAACTTACACCAAAAAACCCTCAAATAACATTAAATTTAATAGGCAATCTGGAGCAACTAATCTACAAAGATCATCAACAAAATCATCCACTTTTAACAACTTATTGTAAGTGATTTCATCTTATTTTCTTTTTGATTTCATATCTAGGGTTTCGATTTTAATCAAATCATATAATTTGGGGTTTTCAATTTTGCTTGTTATTTTCATACAATTACAACTAAGATACAATAATGTATAACTACTTTGATACTCAAAAAGCATAATTGAACTGATTCGCCAATAATCAATTTTCGATAAAAAAAACCTCAAGTTATAATTTTCACTTCTAGGAACTTTTCAAAACAAGGGTTGTTTAACTACATTGTTAATACAACACAAAAAAAACTTTTTCTTCATGCATTAAGACTCTTGAATGTGTATACGAAATGCTTAACTCATAGGCATTGTTCGGTTCATTCATTTAGAGCAATATCAAACATAGTTTGTGCATCAAGGTTTGCTTATTATTATTATTATCACTATTTTCATTTTGTTAGAGTCAAACAAACTGCACATCCACATCAAATTCATACAATCACATTATAGTTTTCACTTATCGAGTCATTGCCATTTATAATAATTTCTCATTGAAATCACTATAAATTACATAGGTACCCAAATGCCAAGCGAATACCAACAAGACTACAAGAAAACCCGTTCTTATGCTCCAAAAATCTACAATGATTCCAACATGTCCGATTCACTTAGGGATATCTATAGGGCCTTAGAAAGTAGATATGTTCATGAAGGGAGAACTATTGACCCATCCTTCTATAATGACCTTAGTGTTGACTCAGTTGCCAAGTTTACCGCCATAGGTTTTAATTGCTTGTTATCTCTAAATGAGCAAATTTGTCCTAGGTTCATCTTTGAGTTTTTCAAAACTTAAAAGAGACTCCAACAACCATTTCTCAATCCAATTCGTTATCAACAATCATCATTTCAACCTCTCCCTTGCTCAATTTACTGAGCTTACTCATCTCCCTAATCAAGGCATTTATATCTACTTTGATGCATGGGGTCTTGATGAACTTAGGAAAACCCTAAAGCAAATTGAACCTTACAACTCACGTCTTCCTGCTCTCGATGATATATGTAATCTAATTCATAGAAAAACCGTTCATGAAAAGATAGACAAAGAGGGAAACACCATCTATAAATTGCTAAACCAAATCGAAACAAGTGAGCTCTTTGATCACCTTAGGCCTTGTGAACTAGTCATTAGGGAAAACATTTATTCCGCCAAAGGAAATAGAGACCACACTCAAGCGGTTATTGCTTTGATATTGTATTGCTTAGAAAATAGACAACCCTTCAACCTTGCCTACTTCATCGTTAGAAGGATGTACTTCTTTAGGGATAGACGAGACAAAGTTCTACCATATGGCATGATCTTAACTCGTCTCTTTAAGAACCTTAAAGCAAACATGGCACAAGGGTCATTTGATGAATGTTACAAACTTGTCCCTAGGAAAATGTCCTCACTTAAGGCAAAACAACCCAAGAAACCTCCACCCAAAAGAACTAAGAATGTAGGAAAATCTAAACGGACTCAATTGACCACCTCATCCTCAACTGAATCTCCACCTTCGGATAATGGAGACCTGCCTGGTACTAAGCTTTCACCTAGATCTTCACCACATTTCTCACATATAACCTTGCTAGTTCATAGCTATGACTAGTTCATCCAAAACAAATTCACCAAACTTTAAAAGAAAAACCATGCCTGGTACTAAGCTTTCACCTAGATCTTCACCACATTTCTCACATATAACCTTGCTAGTTCATAGCTATGACTAGTTCATCCAAAACA
>BQNB010046604.1:0-15000 GCA_026074375.1 Tanacetum coccineum
TAGAGCTTATTACTTAGTTTTAGCTTAACTCCCGTTTATTAAAATAGCTTATTTTAGTATCCTTTTTAATTTCTAGTATTTAGTTTTTCATAAAAGTCAAAAAATAAAAAATATAGCAAAAAGGGGTTGCCCACACTCGAACCCACGACCTCCCACACACAACACATATGCCTTAACCAGTTTGCTTCAATAGCTCATCCATTCATATCTCTCACAATTAAATACTAGTACACGTTTTCATTTTCCTTTTTATAAAAAAAGCCGTAGCCTAATAAGCTCATTTGAGGGCTTATTCATTAAGCAATTTGGTTTTTCTTATTTTTCTTATATTCCTGCTAGTGTTTAAGATTTTTCCCAAATTTTTTAGATTTTTCCAACTTAAATTTTATTTTTTATCAATTTTCGAAAGTTAAAATCTTAAAAAATACATAAAAAATAGAAAAAAGTTTCAGAAAAATACAAAAAAATAGTTTTTAGTTTTATAAAAAAATAGCTTTAGGTTTACATCCAGTAAAATCATTTTTACACTTTTAGATCTTAAATTTCAATTTTGAGCTTTTATTTTAAATTTTAAAAATAGAATTTTAATAATAAAAATAGTTAAAAATATAATTTTAATAATAAAAATAGTTAAAAATAGTTTTCTTTGCTTTTATAATATTTTAGACTTTTCTAAGCTTAAAAATCATTTTTCCAAATTTTTAGTACTTAGTTTGCTATTTTTTTTAAGATTTAATTAGATTAAATTAGTTTTTAATTCATAATAAATTCAAAAATAATCAAAAAAATGATTTTCTTTTTCCTAAAATTTTCTTTTGTCTTATCTTAGGTTTAGAATTTTAGTTTACATTTTTAGGTTTACTTGCTTAATAGTCGCGTTTTATTTGTTTTCCGTATTTGATTAATTGTCCATTTTAATTGTTTTTTTAGTAGTCATAGCTTTCCAAATCAAATATCTTTGCTTAATTCAAATCAGAATCCGAACCTAAACGTGGTTTCAATTTCACTAGTCATTGGGGATAACGACCCGGGTGATCATATTTACCCGGTAACATACGTATATTATATATTTTATATATTATCTTTGTAAGTCTTGACTTTTTACCTTGGTTAAAGGTGAATAGTTGGAATTTACCTAAGTAGTATTATTATTATATATTTTATAGGTACGTAAAACTGCGAATCAATGGTCTTCATTGCAATTGGAGTTTATGCAATGTAGTTTTCTCTATTTTGTCTTATGATTGATCATTATGTTGCATTCCCGAGTTTCTGCCATTGTCGGGGTGTGACAGATTGGTAATCAAAGCCAAGGTTATAGAGAACTAGGTGGTTTGGCCAAGACTATAACCTAAGATCCGTCGTTTAGTTGCGTATAGGATCTATGTGCGCGGTGTCCCGTTTTTGTGTGCCTTTGTGTGTTCATGGTTTGGTGCCTTAGTTATGTCAGTCATTGAAATGGGTGGGCTCAATATTGGATATGAATGGGAAAGGATACGAATATAAGTACGGTGGCTAACGTAGTTATAAGCGTATCATAACCCACTTATACTTGATAATGTTGTTCACACAAATCGATGTTGACACCGTAGGGTGGAGTTACGTGTATATCTGGTTATGTATAGTAAGATATTCTATATATATGTGCGAGTCTTCCCACTTACCTAACGTTGCCCATGTTCTCCCTCGTGTGAATAATGCAGCCAAGGGTGATGACCTGAAGTGCTGGCCGGCCTGCTGCCGAATCATTAGGAGGGGGAACGGGTGAACGGGTTAGTAGAGGTGAAAGGGGTAGAAGACCTAGGGAAGGTAATGATGAGCGTGTTGATGAATTGAATGGTTAAGGAAATGACCATGGTTTGGGTGCTAATAGGGGTGTAGAGGGAGTCAATGGGAATGTAGAGGGAGCCAATGGGGGTACACCCGACTTCTTAACGATCATTTCCCAGCAATTGCAGAACCTCTTACCCGCCATGTTGGCTCAAGTTAGTAACCGAGGGGATGTTGGAAATCAAAATGGTAATGTGGTTAATGAGAACGTTCAAGAGAACGTTGGGAATGTGATAGTGAATGGCAACCCGGAGGGGGTAGGGTTGTTCATATAAGGAATTTTTTAGCTGTAACCCTAACGTATCCGCATAAAGCATCCTTTTAGTTTAATTATAATCTATCTAGAGATTAAAGCAATGGTGATCTTGATAAACCCTATCCCATCGGGACTTTACCCATTTACTGTTTGATGGTATTTTATATACTGGTAGTTCACTGTTCAAATCTTTATCAATTAATCAAGAACATACTTGTTGAAACATTACGGGTCACCTGCCGGTCCAACTAAGCTCTTAATTTAAGGATAAAGACAGAACATTATTTGTGATCCTATTGGTCCAGTAATATAAAACACGATATGGAGAGCTAATCTAGTTCACTTGTTAGGCGTAACTAGACCCAGGTGAATGATAGGTCACATATTCAAACACGTAAACAAGTATCATGTGATAAACATAATTAAACATTCAACGATAAATTAAGAAATCAATCTTAAAATAAACCAAACATTAAATCTTCATTAAGATGGCTAATACCCTAGGGTATTAGCCCATAACCATTGTAATTATACAAGCGTGATCAAATAACCAAGGTAAACTAAATGTTTTACCGAACGATGCCAAAAATTAAATGATTACAAGAGTATAGGAATTACATGGTGTCTTCTATGGAATCGTGATCGATGCTTAACCTTTGGTTGCTCTTCTTTTCTTCAGAAAATCGTCTTTTATGTGTATGGTATGGAGAATATGATTTTGCAACTAAAAACTCGTTTTTAAGTCTTCTATTTATAGTGTCTAAAAAATACTAGATACGTCGTATTAGGCTAGGTCAATACGGCGTATTGGGGTGTTTTCCTTGGAGTGCGCGCTAAGTTTATAATCAATAAAATATTCATTCCCAAAATATAAATATCTCTGTATCTTTGAAGGTCTATCCAGCTGGATACGGCGTATGGCAGAAGAGTAATACGCCGTATTGGGAATTATTTATACGTGTTTTCTTGTGAAGAATTGGTGCTGATATGCCATATCTCTTTTCTGGATACGACGTATTGGTCAGAATTTAGTAATCTTCAAATATCATCGTTTTAGCTCCAAAATATGCGCCTTTTAGCATGTCTTCACAAATCACTCCTTAATTACTGCAAATAACACTTTTAAGCAATTAAGTATAAAATCTTGCAATAATTATATAAAAGTAGGTAACTTATTCGGATAAACGAGGGTATAAATGTAACGTTATTTGATGTCATCAGTAATTATCTTACTAGAAGAAATTGCCGATATTGCATACGAGACGATCAAGCTCAAGCTTTCTTGTTGCTAGTCTCCACCATCATTTCAAGTGCATCTTGTTGATCCTTGTGATAACCGGTGATTTTCCTAAGTTATAGTATCCTAAAATACTACGACTTTATATTTTCATATTACTATCTCATTAAATTTCTATAGCACAACGCATATTTTAAATTCTGTTGACTTTTACTGTACGTAAAACAGTTACGGTGTAACCGACTGTCAATCAACAATTATCTACAATAATAAATCATTTTTACTTCAAAATTATCAATTTCTAAATATTTACGTTTGCATTGGTCACTTACCGGGAAATCTTCCCGCGCACAGCGAAATACTCCACATAACGCGTACCGGCACGACAATAATTAAAATTTCATTTGGATTGCTTTGTTATACTCCTATAAACTTAACATTAACAAAACGTTTCATAATTTATAAGTATTAAAACTAATTAAAACTTAACTAAGGTTTAACAAAAGGACTAACAGTGCAATTACTAAAAGGGCTAATTAAGTAAAACTCTTAACAGACAAAGGAGTAACTGAGTTAATAAAGAAATTTAAGAATTACAAAAAATGGTCCCTGAGGACCTAACCCGACTACAAACTAAGTCCAAATAAGCCTTAAAATAAGGTGAAGTAAAAAAACAGCTTAAAATTCAAAACTCTAAAGACCAAAGTTGTAGAATAAACTGGGGAGATCAAATTTAACAAAAACACTATGGGCTGAAACTCAAAGATAAGCTCTAAAAGAGCTTCTCAATAAGTTGTCCTCAGTAAGTGGGGTTTAACCCTTGTTTTTAGAAAATAAGCTATAAAAAACTCAACACTGGTTCAAAATGTAAAAGGAAAAAAGTTCTAAAGAGCTTATGATGTGCTTAACCATTAAGTTGTAGTGAAAAACTTTAATAAAAGGACCTTGTGCTGAAAGCCAATAATAAGCTCAAAAAGAGCTTATTTTTACAGCTGAATCAGAAAGTGGGGCTTAACTCTTGTTTTTAGAAAATAAGCTATAAAAAACTCAATATTAGTTCAAAATGTAAAAGGAAAGAAGTTCTAATGAGCTTATAATATGCTTAATCTGTAAATGAAAAGAAATAAAGGTTTAAACTACTTTTAAGCTATTGAAATTGATCATGAACTAAGCAAACTCAGAAAATAAGCCAAAGTGCATGAAATTTAGATAAGCTAAAACACATGAAAAGGACAAACTAGATTATGAGCTATAGAGAACTTATTAAGCTACTTATTATCTATCTATTTAAGCAACAAATACTATTACCTTAAGCTAGAATTTAGATTTTAAGAAACTAAATATTACTTCTACTGTTTTTGGCTTTTCTTGGCTGATAAGCTGTTTTTAAAGCAAAATTTAAGCTAGTAATCTAGTTTGGAAATGAAAAATAAGCCCTATCTTATATTAAGCTATATAAAAACTAACTTAAACCTAAACCTAAGCTCCTAACTTCTACAATTACTAGCTAAAATGATATCTCAAAGTGACAGCAGGAACTGAGTTGTTCCTGCTGGTGCTCTTTGCACAAACACAAAACCAATGGTGCAGGATACCTAAATGGTAATCCTGCACTTGGACACACTCTCTTAGAGTGTACAAACACAATTCAAGTAAAATCCAAGCCTAAAGGGCTTTGGATCAAAATTTCACAAGCAAAAAGAAAGGAAAAACTGCCCTGGTGTAAAAACAAAGATAATAAGCCATATCTTTTGAAAATTAGCAAACTAACTTTTAAAAACTCTTAAACTACTGATTTTAAATGAAAACTCAACTTACTAAAGCAAATTGCATTTCCTAATTTGACTTTTTGAGGTCAAAACTACTTAAACCAAACACTCCTAATTAATATGACAGATTTTAAAAAGCTTATGAAATGAAAATCTATTTATCAAAAGCTTAAGATCAGATGATGCAGAGTTTATATTATCCCTAATAAGCATGAATTAACAACTAAATAAGCAGTAATCTAAAATTTAAGCTAATTTCTACTATTTTTGGTTTTATATGGTTTTTAAGACAAATATATGTAAACCTATAATCTAAGTTGACTAAGCTAAAATCAGATTATAAGAACTAAATAATAAGCAATATAAAAGGCAAATAGTATTAATAAGTAGACGAAATAAGAAAATAAGCAGTCCTACACTATTAAGCTAAAATTAAGCTAGAAATGAAATTATGAAAAGTAAATGAAAACTTACTTATGCCTCAGCTAAACAGAAGCTCAAACTCAATTATCAGCTACAAGCTCTAACTTATTCATGTGAATAAGCTAGTATAAGTCCATGAGGATCCTTCCATTTTAGATCCCCCTTCCATAGCTTAAATCCAATAAGTCCAAGGTAAGGTAATAATTTTTAAGCTGATTTTAAAGTAGTTTAAATAAAATTAAGGTTAATTAAGCTCAATCATAAGCTTAGAGACTCATGAGAGCTTATGAGTAGCTTATGGCTTTAGTTTAACAATTGATATGAAAATAAAGAGATTATGAGAGATTATCTAAAAACTGAATTATCATTAATAAAAAGCTTAGTTACAATACTTGAAATGAAAGTTACAATGTTTAAAAGGAAAATTAAGCTGGAAAAAGGAAATTAAGCTAAAACTTAAATCTAAAGCTACAAGCTAAAAACTAACTCGGTGAAAAGATCTCCTTGTGTGTGAACTGTTGAGGGCTATTTATAGCCAGTTGGTGAAGCTTCCCGACCTTGCCTTCTTGCCCACGCTCCTCTTAATCATGCCCGTTGGATTCTTCAATCATTGGGGATTGATTCATAGCCGTTAGATCACATATGTGCACACACGGATTGCCAGCGTGGCAATCCGTGATGTGACATATGTGTTACTTCTGTGAGTAGCTCGCATTCTAAATTCCTCTTCCCTTTGTGCTTTTTAGCCATCCAACGTGTCATTCCTTTCTTGGGATTGGACCAATCAGAGATGGGGAGTGACGTTTCTTACTGCCAAGGTGTACTTGGACACCTAAATTGTCCTTTGTACCCTCTAATTGTGAAAAGCCCTTTGTTTTGAGTTAAGGGCATGTTTGGGAAGACGATGGACAGTGAATTGGATTTACCCGCCTTTTTAATAACTGAAATGGGGTAAAACTCGTTTGAACTTTGGGAAATAGCAACTTCAGCCCTTGTCTTTCTTTTACCTTATATAAAGAGTAAAAACAAGTTTCAAAAATGGCAGAATTGGTCCTTGTAGTTTTATAAAAAGGTTAATGGACTAGGATTTGGGCTTATGGTAATGGGCTTGGATCCGAGTAAGGCCCATTTAAGGTTTAGAAGGCCCATTAAGCTTTCTAGGGCCCAATAAAAGGTGAGGGGTCATTTTTGGACATTTATGAACTTGAGGGGCTGGAATTGGATTATTGTGAGGTTTTGTCTTGTAGTGGTTGATTTCTGTTGACCATTGTTGACTGGATTTGACTGAGGTCTTTGACTTTCTGGCCTCGGCTTTGGTTCTTTGGCTTCTTTTTGTTCTCTTTTGATTCTCGTGCCCGTGCTTGCCCGTTTTTGACTACTTTCTTGTGATTTTTGATATATCCGTACCTGTGCACACAAAACACAAATACAAGCACATTTTTGCCATTTTTGGTTTGTTTTGGGTTTAATTGGGCCTTTTGAAGCAATAATAGATATGTGTATTCTACACTTATCAGTTGGCCTATTAAGGATGTATATGCCTTCGACCTCGATTTCTCATGCTCTTTTCATTCCCGGGCTCGGTTTTGTCCGTTTTGCTTTATTTTTTTATCCTTTTGTGTAATATCCGTTACATGCAAGACATAATTGACAAAACAAACATATACAATGCATTTTTATGTATTTATTGGTCATTATTGGTCTTTTTAGCTTAATAATAAGAGATAAAAGATATGTGATTAAGCACATATCAGAGAGCGGAAGAGAAAATAAGATTGTTGATGAGTGCTAAGGCTAGCGATAAGAAACAAAAAGAGATTGTTGTGGTTAGAGATTTTCCTGAGGTATCCCCAGATGATCTATCTGGATTACCGCCTATTTGAAAAATTGAGTTTCGGATTGAGTTAACCCTTGGAGCAACGCCGATAGCAAAGTCTCCTTATCGTTTGGCACCTTCTGAATTGGAGGAGTTGTCGGGACAACTCAAGGAACTCCAAGACAAAGGTTTCATTCGACCAAGTTCATCGCCTTGGGAAGCGCCGGTGTTGTTCGTTAAGAAAAAGGATGGTTCTTTTAGGATGTGCATTGATTATAGAGAATTGAATAAGTTGACCGTAAAGAATCGTTATCCACTTCCTAGAATTGCTGATCTATTTGATCAACTACAAGGGTCACAATTTTTCTTGAAGATAGATCTTAGGTCTGGATACCATCAGCTGAGAGTGCACGAGGATGACATACCAAAGACTGTGTTTAGAACTCGTTACGGACATTTCGAGTTCACTGTAATGCCCTTTGGCCTGACTAATGCACCAGCAATATTTATGGATTTGAAGAATAGAGTTTGTAGGCCGTATCTTGATAAGTTTGTGATAGTGTTTATAGACGATATCTTAATCTACTCTAAGACTCAAGAGGAGCATGTAGAGCATTTAAGGTTAGTCTTGGAACTGCTCAAAAAGGAGAAACTATATGCTAAGTTTTCTAAGTGTGAATTCTGGCAAAGAGAAGTGCAGTTTCTTGGGCATGTGATAAATGGTAATAGAATTCATGTGGACCCTAGTAAGATTGAAGCTGTTAAGAATTGGAAAGCCCCTAGAACTCCGACTGAGGTTCGTTCGTTCTTAGGATTGACTGGGTATTACTGTAGGTTCATTGAGAACTTTTCTAAGATAGCTAAGTCTCTTACTATCTTGACTCAAAAAGTAAGACTTTCGATTGGGGTGAGGAACATAAATTGACATTTTAGACCTTGAAGGATAAGTTGTGTAATGCGCCTGTTCTAGCTCTCCTTGATGAACCGGAAGACTTTGTGGTATATTGTGATGCGTCCGGGATAGGACTAGGCTATGTGTTAATGCAAAGAGGTAAAGTGATAGCCTATGCATCTAGGCAATTGAAAATTCATGAGAAGAATTATACTACCCATGATTTAGAGTTGGATGCCGTTGTGTTTGCACTTAAGATTTGGAGATATTATCTGTATGGGAAAAAGAGTGTCATCTATATGGATCGTAAGAGTTTTTAGCATATCTTTAGTCAGAAAGAGTTGAATATGCGACAGCGTCGCTGGATAGAGTTGTTTAGTGATTATGACTGTGAAATTCAGTACCATCCTGGTAAGGCGAATGTGGTGGCTGATTCCCTAAGTAGGAAGGAAAGAGTAAAGCCTAAAAGAGTTAGAGCTATGAATATGATCCTTCAGTCAAGTATCAAGGATAGGATACTGGCGGCTCAGAAAGAGGCTGTGGATGAGTTTGTAGGATTGCAGAAAGGTTTGGATGAGATGATAGAACATAGAAGTGATGGAACATTATACTACTTGGATCGAATATGGGTACCTTTGAAAGGTAAGGTAAGAAACTTGATAATGGATGAAGCCCATAAGTCGAAGTACTTTGTATACCCAGGAGCTGATAAGATGTACTATGATTTGAGAGATAAGTATTGGTGGCCTGGAATGAAAAAGGATATAGCTGAGTATGTTAGTAAATGTTTGACTTGTTTAAAGGTTAAGGCTGAGCATTAAAGGCCATCTGGCTTGCTCCAGCAACCTGAGATTCCCGTATGGAAATGGGAAGGGATAGCTATGGATTTTGTGACTAAGTTGCCTAGGACTAGTAGTGGGCATGACACAATCTGGGTCATTGTGGACCGATTGACTAAGTCTGCTCATTTTCTACCTATGCGTGAGGATTATAAGATGGAAAGGTTGGCTAGATTGTATTTGAATGAGATAGTTGCTAGACATGGTGTGCCGATCTCGATTATATCGGATCGTGATAGTCGTTTCACATCAAGGTTTTGGCAGTCAATGCAAGAGGCATTAGGGACTCGTTTAGATATGAGTACGGCTTATCACCCTCAGACCGATGGTCAGAGTGAGCGTACTATTCAGACTTTGGAAGACATGCTTAGAGCGTGCGTCCTGGACTTCGGAGGAAGTTGGGATGTTCATCTTCCGTTGGTTGAGTTTTCGTATAACAATAGTTATCATTCTAGTGTGAGATGTGCTCCGTTTGAGGCATTGTATGGTAGAAAGTGTCGTTCGCCAATTATGTGGGCTGAGGTTGGAGAAGGTCAGTTGATAGGACCTGAGTTAGTGCAAGAGACTACTGAGAAGATCTCGCAGATTAAGGATAGACTTAAGGCTGCGCGTGATCGTCAGAAAAGTTATGCTGATAAGAGGAGGAAGCCTCTAGAGTTTAGTGTAGGTGACTATGTCTTGCTCAAAGTGTCGCCTTGGAAAGGTGTGGTACGCTTTGGGAAGAAGGGAAAGTTAGCACCTAGGTTTGTTGGACCGTTTGAGATTATTGAGAAAGTAGGCCCTGTGGCCTATCGATTAGATTTGCCCGAGGAATTGAATGGTGTTCATGACACGTTTCACGTGTCGAACCTTAAGAAGTGTTTGGCTGATCCAACACTGCAAGTGCCTTTAGATGAGATTCGAGTTGATGCTAAGTTGAATTTTGTGGAAGAGCCTGTGGAAATTTTGGAAAGAGAGTTTAAGAAGTTGAAGCGTAGTAGAATTGCCATCGTCAAGGTTCGGTGGAATTCGAAACGTGGTCCTGAATTCACGTGGGAACGTGAAGATCAGATGAGATTGAAGTACCCGCATTTGTTTAGTGATATTAGTGGCTGAATTTCGGGGTCGAAATTCTTTTAAGGGGGTAGAATGTAACCTTTGCCCTTTTTGTGTTCTGAATATTTCGTTAATAGTCCTTTGACTATTTGACTTCTGTCAGTTTATTCAGATATTTGTACCGTGTTGACGGTGGTGATTTTATGAGATATGTGATGAATTGTGGTTTATTGTGAATAATAGTCCTCCTTGAAGGTTATTATTGAGTTATTTGTATTCCGGGTGGTTTGACCCGTGAATGTTGAGAAATGCCGAAAAACGAGTCTGACACGCCCGTTAATGTCCAAATTGAGTTTTGAAGGATTTAAAGTGTAAATATGGCAAGTAAATACTCTAAGTTAATGGAAAAGTATTTTTAAGGTGAATAAAAATGCTTTTTAACTTTGGGGTAAATTTTACGATTGAGTTTTACGAGCTTTTAAGTGATTTCGACATGAAAAGAAGACCTGACACCCACTTAGGATGCCATGGCCGGTCATAAGAAGCCTTAGGGACAAGAAGGCTTAAATTTAGCAAGTATGTCCCAAAGTGGAACATTATATACCATTTACTAGAAACCTTCCATTCATTTTCCATTCATTCAAAATAATAAACGCACACTTGTGTGTGTGTGTCTTGGTCGTCTGCCCCTATACCACCATAAACCACCATATTTTTCCAACTTTGATCAAGAAAACATGAAGACATAAATATTTGGGGTTAATTCTAGTGTTTGGTTATTTATTTAAACAACGTTTGGGTTGTCCGGTTCGTGTCAAAATCCACAAATTTGAAGATTTTCTTGTAAGTTTTCAAATTTAAATTTCGTTTGTCCTTTTGGATTTATTTTGATGCATAGATGTTAGTTGTACAAGTTGATCGTTGTGAAAATCGATTTTTGGAAGCGAAATAAAAAAAAAGGTGCGTTTGGTTCGTAAATAGTAAAAAGGAAAAATGGGGTTTTTGTAGTTTTGATGTTGTGGTCGTGATGGTTGAATAATATATGATGCTAGAATGTTTATTTTTGATAAGTTGCTTATATAGCTTATTCGGGCTTATTTTTAAGCTATTTCTTGGCTTATCTCTAAACACTAAGCATCAAACGTGAAGATTGTTTTGGAAAATGAGGATGATTAAATTGGGACATTAATCTAGACTAGGTCGTGTGCGGGCGTCATTAGCATTTGCTTGTTGTGATGAGAGTTGGTAGCTAAAGACTTGCTTAGGAGGAGTTCTACGTAGCCCCCACTTTATTTCTAGTTTTTCCATAGGGGAAAATGATACACAAATTTGTTTAGAAATGTTTAAAATATGATTCTATGGGAAAAGTGTTTTGTTATATGGGACAAGTAATGTTGCTTATGACTTGCTAATGATAAAATATGTGATGCATGATTGTTTTGGATCGTATGGTACCGCAACCCAATGTTTGTGTGTGGTCCTTCCCTAAAATTATTGCTCCAGCAGGTAGAGCCCCTTTAGTGCGAAAAGTGACATATTGTTTAAAAGAATAGCGGAGAAGCTAAGGTTGTTGCATATATTCACTGTCCTATAGCACTATTGGTCTACTATTTAAATATTGGCACAGCTTTTTGGTTTAAGTTCAACCTACGAGCTCACCAGACAATATAGATTAACGTTTTCGTGTATACATTTTCCAGTGTGAATTGAAAGAAGAGAAGTTGGTGATTGATAGCACATGACTAGAAGTATCCCATGTGGAAATTTCGTTTGAAGTCTTGCTATGCATTTGTTTGATACTAGTAATTTGGATGTTTTGGATTAATTTGGATTATGGACTCCATGTGAGCATATGAATAATTGTAAGAGAATTTGATTTTATTTTCGATTTTGGGACATCACATGAGTTTGTTCAAGGTTATGGACTTCCATAGCACTTTGGAATATTATGTAATTAATTTTCTCTATTTGTAACTTGTGTTATGATTGATCATTATGTTGCATTCTCGAGTTTCCGCCATTGTCGGGGTGTGACAAAAAATGCAAAATACTACATAGTGTTTAAAAATTTGTGTGTCGTTTTGACGTAAAACGTGTATTTTACCCTTTCCTTCGAGTCGGTCATTTCTATTCGGATAAGTAGTTGAAAAATGTGTAATAACTTTCAAAAATATTAAAATTGTTTAATTTTTGAAATGGGAAGGAAACTAATTCGTTTTCAAACAAAACCGAGCTAAGTATACATTGTTGTATCTAATACACAAAACGACAACAAGCACTCTTATGTGTGATGCTATGTGATTATGTGCACTTCTTTGTGTCTTAAGTTTGTTAATAGAAATTATTAAATGATCGTTGCTATTTGTAATTGAGCTAATTGGATATCTAAGCTCATGTGCCATGTACACTATTCGTTTGTAGATAGTTTTTCGGATTATGCCTACCTAGAACTTATGCTAGATTTCTTGCATTAAGATTGCGAAATTGTTCTTGCATTACATATAGGCATAGATCATTTAATTTACAAATGTTACATAAACATTTTGTAAATCTTTTCGAGTAGGGGAATATACTTAGGAATAAGAGTTCAATAACTTGTCAAGTATATTATTAAATGTGTTAAAACTAGTCACTTAAATATTTTTAACGATTTAACCTATTTTCAACAACACATTTAAATATTTTCAACTTGCTTTGTTTGACCTTGGGTTGGTTAAACAAAAGAAAAGATTGTATTAATACATTAGTAACTAAGAAAAAGAAAATGCTTTGAGCAATGCAAGATCTAACGAACTACATAATATATTTTTTTAAAACATATAGTAATTTACAAAAGATGTGTGTTGTATAAAAATGGTTAAAAAACTCATTTATATACTCATAAAATAGTCAATAAACTAAGTATATATACATAACAACAAAAAATTTATCGCACAAGTAAATAATTACGCAATCTTGGAAATATGAAATTAACTTAACATTATTCAACAACCACACCTACATCTAATAATTGGTATTAATGAACACACTATTAATATTATCTATTTTTTTTAAATAGTTTACGATGATGGTCAGTAAAGATTTTCGAGAATATATCAATTCATTATTCAAATTTATGATTGTCTATCTTTATTGAATTGTAATTGGACAAGTATCGTGTATGACATAAAATAGAATACTATTTGTTTAGTTTCAAGATTATATCAAAATATAACAAAAGATATCATCTTGGATCTACATAACTCAATCACACTTGATTGATATGAAAATAATTACATCCTTTTCTAGATGAAAAGAATATGCATCGGATCATAACTCACACTTGTGTTGATGATGCCATATTGAGTCTAACTTGTCCCAATGATGTGTTCCAAATATTATAACTAATATTTTAAATACATACAAAAAATACACAAAGAATTGGATTTAGACGGATTTTCCGACCGAATATTTCAAGCAATTTACATTGCAATGCAATTGGTAAATGTGTCATTTACGAAAAACCAAACCTGAGCAAACTAACAATATATGTAAACTTTGCTCATACAACATAAAACACAACTCAAAGCTAAAATTCACTCTTAACTAAATTCTTAAATAAGAATAATATTCTTGTTTATTCACCTAGGATAACATGATGTTTGGGAAACATTATGTTTAATGATTTTATGGACTTATCATATTAAACGATTGATAAAGGATAATATATATCGTATGCATTTTATTTTCTTCGCAGCATAAATAGTTGTGTTACAAGAAAATACACTACATATAATTTAAAAAATATAAGTTATTAGGATTGAAAAATAACCTATCAAATAAGTTCAATGCTATATAACAAGTAAAAATACATTTATTCAATACTTATTAAATTATAAAAAACTACAAATTTGATAAGAATAATAATTTTAAAAATCATATTTGTTTAACAAATAAAATTTGTCTCTTTTCAATTATTTAACATAAAGAATCACAAACTCAATAAAGATAAATAATACTTGATGATATCATTTTCAATGAACGAAATGGTAGAATTCATAAAAACACTCTCAATAAAAACAAAACAATATGGCATTGACACAAATAAGCACATCCTTGGCTTTTGAAAAACCAAACAAAACACTTTAAATATCACGAGTGACAAACTACACATGTAAGATGACTAATAAAAGACATCATTAATTAAGCAATATAATCGAAACCAAACAACCTATAGATTGTGAACAAAAGATTAAAACTTCTTTTATTCATATCTTAGAATTCATACTCTTGAATAGATTATGCGAACAGAAATTAAAGTATGTTAGTTGAGTCATGTTAGCCCTCTATAAAAGAAATAAACAAATGTTAGCTTTGCTACACTTCATTAGCAAATATAAGAAAATTATTTTGACTAACATGAGAATAACTACAAGAGAATCTATTACACAGAAATTCAATTTGACCTAACTGTTGAATTACTTCCAAGAGTAAAAGTTGTTCGGTGTATAACCCATAAAAATGGGTCAAGATTAGCTGATTGAGCACCACTATGATAGTCGCATAATCATTCCTCTAATTTATTAAATGGTTCTTCAAACATCCTAATATAGTCAACATCGATAGACTTTGTATATAATTAGCAGTACACACTAATAGGCACATAGAAATAAACAACTCCATATACAATCTAAGACAACATGCCACCTCACATATGTGCTTTAATGTTTCAAGATGACTACTTGTTCACATTTAATGCAATTATATGTCTTCATGATCTTGAGCTCAAACTTTTAAATTGCTTAGGATATTAAATAGGCAGTCCACTATAAAGGCATTTTGTCTTTTCTAGCAATTTTAGATAAAATATTTTTTGGTTTATCTAAACGACAAATGCTCCTAAATCTAAATCTAACATTTTTAC
>BQNB010046604.1:37500-43597 GCA_026074375.1 Tanacetum coccineum
AAAAAAATAAGAAAAAAAAAAAAAAAGACACAAAAGCAAAAAAACAAAACTTATGCATCTAGGTATATATATATTTCTTGACACTAGAATTTATACCCTTATTACATGCGGCCTTTAGTGTCACAATCTAATAGGTCATAATAGTCGCAAAATGGTCTTAAATGTCCTAGAGTCTCCATGCACACACTTCTGTATTCATCATCACGTTTCCTTCTAAATAATCCGCTTTTTTGTCAAGGGATAGTTAGACACAAATCCAATACACCTCTAAGTAGGTTTGACATCTTAAATATTTCGTCTGAAATATTCAAGTAATTTTAACTTGCGATTGCAAACGTTAAAAGTCATTTCCGATAATTCATATTCAAGTTTTTTAACAACATATGTTAAATCACTCTTCCTAAATCTAAAAGCTTACATCAACCTTCGTGTGACAAAGGTCTTACTAGTTTCTATATAAGTAATTCGTAGCTTCTTTAATATACACACCTTAAGACTAAGTACTTTCACTTTCGTTAGTCCTTTCCATCCCCTTAGGAATGTCACGATGTTTTATCGCCATGCTTACCTCATACATAATAAGGATCGAACTTTGTCCATCGATCTTAGGATAGAAAACTAATCAAAATCAACCAAATATTTTGTAAACATGTCATTCTCATTTTAATAGTCTTGTTACTATTAAATATATTCTGATAAATCTCGACAACTTAATTATTTCATCCAAAATATTTAAGTATTTTTAATTTGCGAAATAAAAATTAAAATGTCACTCATTGTTTATGTCAAATTCGTTTCACAAAAACCTTAATCATGCCTCTATTATTAAATAGATGGTTAATACCTATCGTCCACCTTTTCCACTACTACCTTTAAGAAAACCTCATACCTCGTCGTGTGATTATTCTATGAACATTCACAATGCTTGAGAAGAGCTACATAACTTCGTGGATGAAGTTCGTTGTATGCTAACCATCATTCGTCTTGACATTGTCAAGCTCATCGCTTCCATGTTCATTTCTTTTCATTGATTCTTTTTATTCCACACTTTATGTCCGGATGAGCACGAATTAAATGATAAGGGAAAACACACTCGTTCACATATATCCTTTAACCAAATACTCTCAAGAACTCACATATGTGATTCTTATTCACTTGAATCCAACTTACAAGAACACTCACTTCCTTTTTAACTCAAATACACACCATGCACTCAACCGAAATTAATTCAAGCGTCTTAACCCGTATGTCGACCATACACAAAATCCACAAGATACACTTCTACCATACACTTAAACCTCATAACTATTCCTCACTCTTGTTAGTGATCACTAGTTCTAGTACATCCTAAACCACCAAAGTGAAATGAAAAACCGAGTCATCCTTATTACTACCAATCTTGAGTCATCCACTTAGTTATCTCCACAACAAAGATTCACCATGTAACCATTTCCCATAATCTAAGAGTGACTTACCACCACTACATCCCATGGACGTTGAACCACCTTTTATAATGCATAAACCTATTCCCATCTTGATTGAATCTCTATGGATCAACAAGCCATCGTCATATCCCTTCACTCATAAGCAATTTTTGCCTATGTTGTCAAAAGTCAAGTGAATTTCGTAATGAAATGCGTCTCATTCTCAAACACAATCCTTACAACCAGTATACTCATAGTCCATCATCACACAACAAAGCCTTTCACGTTTAAACCAATGACATTATCTCCTCAAAAACATCCTACACCTACCTTATAACCATCCAACAATTTCCACTTACTAGTAAGTGAAGAACACAAACAAGATATTCAAGATTCAAGTGTTATCGAGTCACCACATTGTCGTGTCTATCATTTTTCCTTCACCATATAAGAACTTTTGTTCATCAACATTTACAACCAACAAAACACTCTACAAATCTATGGATTCACAATCGCCCATATTTATCCCTATAGGATCACATGCACATCATTTTAACATACCATGCTTGTCATCGTTAGTGCAGACGATATATTAATCTAAACCGCCTTTGTCAACCTTTAGTCAACACCTTCCCTCTCCATTCACGCTCAACCTTCTTTGTTTTCCACGTTATAAAATCAATTTCACTCACATCCAAGAGCGTATCGTCTTCATCTTCATCTTATTTTATTTAACTCTTTTAGAGTATATATTTTGGCACATCTCACCAAGATATTCGTTAACATTTGGGTAGTTTTAAATGTTACATTTAAAGTATGTTTCCTCAATAAATCATCTTTATCGTCAACATTTAGTTCGACCTAAAGGCTTACGATAATGTTTATCCTAAAACACCCCAATTATGAAAAGCATACATAATGCTTAACAAAGAATCCATGATTATGAATCTCTCAATACAATCTTTGACGAAAGTCTATTCAAATCAAAATCATCATTGCTAGTCGAGTCTTAGTCCTTAAGCATGTGTCGGTCGAATCTTATCATTGGTTCCTAAAGATTGTCGTGTCTTAAGTATACGTCATGATTCCTTTTAGCTTGGGTTTAGGTTGTTGTTATTAAAAACAATAACTGCATGTGTATAGATTTTGATTTTTTTTAAATGTCATAGTTTAGAGTGAATATACCTAAGACATGCATGTCTTATTCCCCACTATTGTGTTGCGATATATATAGCTATCATTGTCATTATATATATGTGCACTTGTCTACTAACGTTTTTTTGTAGCACACTTCCTTACCTTGATTCCTTGGTGCCCCAAACAAGGGGGAGCATTTGCAAATGTCAAAGTCATTACCGTTAAGACATCTACACATTTCTTGATATGTGTATTTCATCCCTATAATATTTCTCTTATATATATTATGTTGCGCGAAACTAACCCTTGATGTAGGTTAAGAGTTCATAACATATTTGATCCATGAATCCACTTAAGTCAATTTACAATGGGTCCTCGAGTGTCAAAGTAGATATCTTGGGATGATTTTACGGGGTTTATAGGAGTAAGACTTCACTGGGGATGATGCAAGCTCGCCTCTTTGTTTCAAGGATTGTAGTGTAGTAAAAGTCTCGCCTAAGTGTCCACCTTTTTGCTTCGACAAAAGGGGGAGAAGAAGTGTAAACAAGTAACTTATACATTTTACTATGAGTTATAGTTTACATATTTTGTCATCATCAAAAAGGGGGAGATTGTTGGTAGAAATATTATGATATTTAATCTATACATTCTCTTCATGTTTTGGTGATGACAAACATGTAACTTATAACACATAACGTAAAGTGCTCAAGTTACTTGTAATCACAAATCATCAATGCATTCATACGTCAACATCTCTCGACGTCTCAAGTCTGCTTCAACAACAAATATAAGTTTGCACCCGACGTAAATCACTAAAGGTATGAACAAACAAACTTTAAATTTGTTGGATGATCAAAGAAATAATTTTTGTCCTAAACTTTACATTTTTATAAATGTAACAAAAGGTTTTTACAAAAATAATTAGACAAAGTATTTTTGTAAATATAAGAAATGTTTTAATTCAAAATAAATATTTGAATTCAAATTTTCACCCTAAAAACAGAAAAATCTGCCTTAGATAAACCTTCCTCAGAAAAGGACAAAATGGGAGCGTCTGTAAAGTGGGCGACCCCCTTAAATATATGGGCGGCCTAGGAGCTAAGGGGGTCGGCTATGCTTTTTGCTCCGAAACTTTGCCTATAAATAGTGGACTGACTGTTCCCACAGATTTTTCTACCTCTTTGCACACAGTTTTTCTCAGATCTAAACCCTTCTTTCAAACCTTTTTCTTTGATCATTTAACTTGTTATAAGTTTATTTAATTGTCATCCAATCATCCATCCATTCCAATGCAAGATAAAAACTCACGTTATCGTCAAGATACGAAGTTATGTAGATTAGTTAATGCATTCGTAACAAGTGTTACATTCACAATGTATAGATCAAGTCCATGTATTCTAAACTTGTGTAATAGTTAGATCGGGGTGATCGTGTTAGTGTTTAGGTGAAGTGAAGTGTTGATAGGGTGGTTAGTATTTTAGGCTTGAAAATACAAGCATATGGTAGATTGGTTCTAGCTAAGATTAGAACCCGACATTTGGCTTAGTGTCTGAAATTGGTGTAAGCTATCTGGTAGACTGGTTCTAGCTAAGATTAGAACTCGACATCTAGCTTAGTGTCGGAAAACATTATAAGCGACGTAGTGGTTTGTTATGTTAGGCCATAAACATAACGGGTTCGGTTGTACCCGAAGAAGAACTCGACATCTAACTTAGTGTTAAAAAATAATGTAAGCTACATTGTAAGGTTTTCTCCGCCGAGAATGGGAGCTTGTTGACTAGTGAAGTAACTCTTGAGTTGGATACTCGAGGAGTGAAGTAGGGCGAAGAGGAGCTTCGTGACCGAACCACTATAAATCATCGTGTCCGGTTTGCACTTTCTTTTACCTTTTGCTTTACATATTTATTTACCTTATCGCCTTACATTTATATTTGCATTAGATCTATATGTGTGTTGATTGTTGCTTACATTGTTTGGGCGATGATTGTGTTATGGATAGAAGTTAATATTGTGATTGTGTTTATATTGATATGACATGATCTAATGGATATAGATGTATCATTCACACTTCTCATATTGCGTTTAACTTGATCGATAATTTGATACAAAACGTTTTAAGTTTTTAAATGGAAACGTATTCACTCCCTCTACGATTTCCACAGACTCGACCCACACCCGAACCCAATTAAGCTTATTCAGGCCGGGTTACTTAAGTCAAAAATTTTATTCGGGTTTTTCGGGTCAACCCGAGTCAGCCTATTACTAAATAAGATCAAGTATCAGGGTTTGAAAATGTTCCGCTAACTCGTGTTCGGGTCGACTCGATTGACCCGAAAAATGATTTTTATTTATTTTAAATATTTTCTATTTAAACGAGTAGAAATAGATAATTTTATTACATTTTACTCATATTCGAGTTACTCCGAACTCGAATGAACCCAATCCGAGTTGACCCGACTTGAATTGACCCGAACCCGAGTAATACAAATTAAAATAAGGTCCGATTTGAGTATAGAATTTTTAACTTTAACCCAACTTTGATCCGAACCTGACAAACCCAATCCAACTAACACCCCTAATTGCAATATATCTAGCCTTGACTAGAGTTGCAAATGCAATTGGAGATGTGGAATCACATGGGTGTCGCTTTCTAATGGTATTTATTTAAATTTACCAGTAAAAAATAGTCATGGTCAAAGCAACAAAATGAGAAAAACTAATTTAAAATGGGTTGTGGTTTTGAAGTTTTGGGTGCGTTCTTGATGTTTTTTTAATAATTGAATATTCATAAGAAAATCAAAGTGGTGAAGAAGACGAGGGTATATTAGTTGTTTCGCATGCCTTTGACCATGATTAACGAAAAAGTCAAACACTGGTTAGTAAAAAAGGCATGGAGCGTAAGAAAACGTGACAACAATGCCATTCTTTGCAACAAAAAAAATTGAGTGGCAAAACATCAAAAGATTAGAAACCATATGGATATTTTTTTAGTTTACCCTTTATTTTAAGAGTAAACACCAAGAATCGTCCCTATAGTATGTTCAAATTGCATGTGTAGTCCTTACCTTTTCGAAAGTGCATGTGTCGCCTTTGTGGAAAACATTTTGTGCGAATTTCATCTCTGCCCCAAAGTGAAATTACTAAAATGCTGTTGACTTCAATGAGAACTATGTATTTCACTTTAGGACATTTTAGTCATTTCACTTTAGGTAGAACGATATTTGCGTCAATAGTTTCTCATACGAACGACGCATGCACATTCGAAAAAAATAAACACTGTACTTGCAATATGAACATACCACAAAGGCGTTTTTTTCAATTTACTCTTGTTTTAAATAATGAAAATTCGTAGGGATGAAGAGAAATGAATAAGGAAGAAAATTGCTATTCACAAACCTATAGGGCTGTTGTGTGCACTTTGGAAGTGTTAGGGACAAAACCTCCAATTTTGCCAGATAACAAGGACAAATTTTGTAATTTACTCAAACTAAAGTTAAGAACGAAATTTCCGTAGCCTTGCAGATTCCTTATATATA